>JASANB010002630.1:0-27236 GCA_030248155.1 Sabatieria punctata
CTACTTAGGGCCCGACCGGATACAAATTTCTACCGGATCCGGATCCGGATCCGGATATGCCCATATCCGGCCGGATCCGGATCCGGATGTGCCGGATATCATTGATCAACTAAAAATTTTTTTAGAATGCAATAAACCACATATATACATTTCTTTGTTCTATAACAGTTGATTCAAAACAACATCTAATAATTGTAGTTCAAACAACGCAAGTTATATTGCTTTTTATTGCAGAATTCAACGAAATAGCGTGAGTTTCATTACAAAATGCACTAATTTCTTCTTTTAGAGTAGTAATTTGATTTTAAAACAACGAAAATACAATAATAAAAGTTGCCTGAAAATGGTACCGGTATTTTTTGCCAAAAACAGCTAAGTTATGTAATGGAACTGCTTGTAGGGCTTCTATTAACGTAAATTCAAAGCATTTGAAGCGAATTTAACCAGTTATTGTGTCTATTTCCTTTAAAAACTTGCTTGAGTTTTTTTCCGCATTTTAGTTTTTTTCCGAGCCCCTATGAAAAAAACCGTTTTTTTTTCGGAAAAAAAACGAAAAAAAACGCGGTATAAACTAAAATAATAGTAAAAAGTAAAATTATGAGCCAATAGTAAAGTAAAAATTAAATTAAATTACCAAAGGGGGTCAATAGTAAAATAGAAATTTTACTACTATTTTACTAATTTTTGGTGAATTTCAGCCAAAATCTTGATCAATTTTGGACTAAAAGATGTGTGGGTACACTTGCGTGACTCAAAATTTACACATTTTGCCTCTAAACTTCTGGAAAACCTCGTATCATGATCAAATTCAGCAACTATTTGCCACCAACATCCGTCAGTTGTAAGATTTTGGTATCAGAAAACAGAAAAAAACGAAACTTTTAACGGTGTACCAACAACTACAGCCAGATCGCGCTCATTTTCTCAATATTTATGTTCAAATACGTAAAAAATCACGTTTTCTCATCTGTGACTGATATCCGGCATATCCGGGAGGTAATATCCGGATCCGGTACCGGATCCGGATGTGGCCATATCCGGCCGGATCCGGATCCGGATCCGGATATCCGGTCGGGCCCTATTGCTACTATTGCCGAGTGGGACCGCTACAAAACGACCGAACAGTTACAGAACCATTGCCAAGTAACGATCGATCTAGAGTTACGCAGCACAGAAGGTAGGGCACAGCACACGCAGCGGTGTATCCAGGATTTCCGAAAGGGAGGGGTGTAAAATTTTCGACGTGCCTGGTTTCTAACCCTGGCTGGCCCAACCCAAATATGTAAATGATTTTTTTGTCAAATTTACTTTTACAGAAGCCATGATCCTGGGGTTTAGACGAAAGTTCGCATAATCGATAGCAAATTCTATTAGCTACCCATATGCTAATGGCCAGACATTCTAATATCAAATACAAGTATCTGTCGGAGAATTCGAATGCTCCGATTGTTTCAGTAAGTAGGTGTTGCGACGGCGTTTCGAAAGGGAGGGGTGTAAAATTTTCAAGGTGCCTGGTTTCTAACCCTGGCTGGCCCAACCAGGTTAAGAAAATTTTGAAAAGTTAGCCTTCAGAAATGTATTTGGCATTCATAGACAGCTACTTTAGGTTAGAGCACTGTACCGGCAATCCAAAGATACTGGGTTCGATTTTGGGACGTTCGAAGAACTTTTAGAAGAAGCAATCACCAGCTCTAATACGAAATGGAACGACCCCTACGACTGGGAGAACTTTTATGACTCAGTAATCAAAGAAGACAGAAGACAATATAAGCGAGCCAGATGAATTCATATACTCTACATATACTGAATTAATGGTCTTACTATACTCGTTATGAAACACTGGAATAAATGACCCATCTCTTGAATAAATACCTACTTCCAATAATACTTTTGACACGCCTATAGTACATTTAAACTTCATGCTCTTCTATAGCGCCGATGTTTTTAGGACTTACTCCACTTTTGGATTAAAGCCTTGACGACTAGGACACAGATGGTACCCAAAGATTAGCGCCCAATTGAACCTGCAGTGCACCTAAAACAGTGCAATTGGACAGCAAAGTTCCCCTTGTGCATGTTTTCCTAATTTTTGGAAGCATTTCTCATTTTTTATATTTTCCATTTTCCAACTTCTTGGGGAGGCGATTTGTGCTCGTCCCGCCCGGTTTCTCCAGCCAGAAGAAACGATTTTTGTCGGCCACCAGGTGCGTCGTTGCCGTTGGTGCAAACCTGCGCCATAAATTTTGCGACAAGTCGCCCGGATTTGATTGATAGACTGATAGGATGCTAACGAGGAGATAGCTCTGCCTACAAATGTATTCGGATTTGGTCGCTAACCGCAGGGTAGGAAAAATTTTTTAAACAACTGTGGGCTAGGTACCTAGTTATACATATACGGTAGAAAGCATAAATCTAACCTAAATATAAATTTAACCTAAATGGCTTGGACCGAGCCATACCATAACTCTTCCTTCCTTCCCGAGCCATACCATAACTCTTTTAATGAAAAAGGCCCAGGCTACGTTTTTACTCTGGCGAAGTTTGAAATCACTAAGTTGGCCTGGGCCTTCAGCGTTAAAGCCTTTGGCGTCGATTCGTAGGGTGTTGATTTGGAAAGGATTTTATATAGTGTTTTGTTTGAGAAAGAAAGGAAAAGACCGGGCCCCACGGAGAATATCACCAGTGAGCAGCTCTATCGAACAGTCGATCGACAATTAAACTCCCCACTTCGTAAGTCAATATCTTATTCTACTTCACTGTGCTTATTGAGTGATTTCCGTTCCGTGCCGAAAACGCAGTCAGACATGGGCAAAAAGCGGTACTACTGAGGGGGTGGTTAGTTAACCATACATCTGCACGGGCGGCAGCTCAAGGCTCAGCCGAGTCTTCATGCGTAGTTGCTGTGGTTCTAGATGCAAATTTTTGGCTAATTTTTTTACTAGAAACCCAATTTCCGGCTAAAAATCAAATTATTTAAATTTAAAAACTGCATAAAGTCTAGTTTTCAACCAAAATTTTTGTCTAGAAATCGGAATTTTCTACGAAAGTTTAGGGTTCAGTGCGTAGTTGCCAAAATTGATTTCTGGGGCTTGTAAAAATTCACCACGAGGCTTCCTAAAACTTCTGGAGGCATGTAGTAAAGTGACTTTAACTGTGTTTGCAGTGAAGAAACGCCATCTAGTTGGTGTTCAGTTAAGCCAATCTCAGCAAAGGCCTGACACTGAACGACCGACATCGAGGTTGTGAGCTAGCGGTTTCAAGTCAGTGCTTACAAACGAGACATCACTTGCAGCGCCCAAGTGAAGCATGCTTTTCGAAAGGATGAAGAAGTGGAAAGTTTCTTTAACAATTTGGCTGCCAAAAAGCCGGCCGTCGAGCAAGCCACGTCCAACTGTTCACCTGGGAATTCATCAGCTGTGAACGTTTTGCGGTCTGCACTGTTCTTAGTACAAGAAGGTCATACATCTGAATAATTGTAGACAGCTGAAGGCTGCGATCTCTGACACTCAAGCGGAAACCACCGCAGATGCTGATCTGTCAGCACCTCTACTGAAGCGCAGTGCCACAAGTGCTCAATCTGTTTCTTACCGAGTTCTGTTCGAAGCTGAAGTGATCACCTGCACGCTCAAAATGGTACGAACTAAGTGAAACTGATTGGTTAGTTTAGTTGGTGCAGTCGGGACGTACCGTCTAGCAGAGATGCAACAATATCGGAAAACCCAATACCACAACAATTTAAACCTCAACTACCCAATGTACCCTAAATATACCCATTACCCAAATATTGGTTCATCTCTACCGTATAATCACATTGTTTATGTAGAGAACTGCTGATTGCTTTAGGCGGGTTGAGTCTGTGCCGAGGTGTGTAGCAACCTCTAATCAGTGCCACTGACTCTCTCACAACAACCCAGATCTAGTCCTCGTTTTATGTTTCCTGCTTTTAGTCAGACACATTCTCCGTTGTGTATGATAAGATCGCTGAATCTGCCGGCTGCTCAACGGAATTGGTGACGCTGATGTACGGCAACCTGAAGAACGTAGCCCGAACTGAGACACCTGCTACGGCCAACTTTGAGGATACCGATCTTCTTGGTAATGGTCACCTGAATTGTATGCTGTGCAACTGTAACTGACCAGGTTGGCAGACTAAATCCTTCTCATTCGTTCGGCTAATTTTTGTGCTTGTTTGTGTATTGTAGAGGCGTTTGTGCGATCGGCTGATACTTATTCTTGTGACGAAAACATTTCCGACACCGCATCCAACACTCTGCTCCTGCTGTTCCGCTGTCACGACCGAAAACTGACCGGGAAATACAGTATTGGAAAAGTGCGCTTTAGTTCGTGTCTATACAGCGCGCAGTGGTGGTACTACGCCATACATGTACTAGCGGTTACCCCCGGCTAGATAGGGCAAACACCCCTCACTCATCCCCGGGCCAAAAATACAAGTATTAGTAGCGGCTCCAGTTGATTGATTGATTGTACGGGGCAGGATAGGAATACCCCTAGCGTTAGGCCGCCCATGGGCCCATCGCGCAAACCCCATAGAAGTCGTGGAACTTAATGGTGAGCTAGAGGTCAGGGAATCTCCTAGATTCTTTGATAAATAACCTCTAATATCATCAGGTGACATAATGTCACCTCGAGGGTACGCCTTCGAAATGCAACTAAGGCAAAGCATTGTCCTAGAAAGTGAAAGGCGGTTTCTTCTTCTTTCACACAAAGAGTACTAAAAAACTGGCTCAGAAATCAGAAATTTTTAGCTTCTTAAAATTCTCTTCAAAAGCCTTTGGAAACCGAATTTAGCGTTTCCGGTGCTGATATGTGCATTTCCAGGCGTTTTGGAAATGTTGGATCCCCCTCTGGGCGAAACCTCGACCCCCCAGCTGACGGAAAGCTCCTCCCCCACGCCGGCCCGAGCCTGTTACATATATGCACTACACGTGTTCACTACATTGCAGAGTGAAAGATTCGGAGAGTTCAAGCGCCGTTATGTTAAAGAAGTGGGATGCGAACGGGGAGCGCCGCGGTTTCTGTTTGACAGCACTTTAATCAAGGACTCCGACACGCCCGTCTCACTCGAACTGGAGGACGGTGATCAAGTCGACGTCGATTTCTGATCTCTGCTTGCTTGTTTTTGTTCATTTACTGGCGTATTGATTAAATTTTTGTAGTTCCGTTTGCACTGCGTATCTGTGGTTTAGCCATAAGCTCCGTACTGGTCGCACCTGCTGCTTTTGTCTGCGAACATAGTCTCAGTCTGTATGTATGCGGTGAGTGTGGGATGCCGGTGTCCGAGCGTTCTTCGTTGCTGGGCTCGTCATTCGTCTACCAGCCGTACGAGCAAGTCTGACCTTTATGCGTTACTGGGCGTTCCTAGAAGCGCCAGCCAGAAGGAGATCAAAGCTGCTTATTATGAGCTGTCCAAAAAGCATCATCCAGACACTGCAGAGGAGCAGGACAGGTCGGCACAGACGTTCCAACAACTGACTGAAGCCTACGAAGTGCTGGGGAACGAGCAGAAGCGTCGTGCATACGACCGAACAACTCGCCGTGCTCAAACTCCAGTGCCGCAGCAAGCGTGGCGTTCGCATCGTTGGGAGGATTTCCCGTACCGCGACGCTTACCCGCGAGGAGCCGAGTACAGCTACCGATGGGACGATAGAGACTACGAGGCGTTCATGCGCTTTCAACGCGATCGCAAAATGCGCCAGCAGTCCGGTCGGTACGCACGAGCTTCCTTCCGACCGCCCGAATTCTGGTCCGATCCTGGCGGCATGGACCCGCGTGGAAGCGAGACGTTTTACATGCATCCAAAGACCGGCGCTCGTCATCAGGCACAAAATGAAATGCCGGGCTATAAAGCGCAGGGATTTAGCGGGCACATGGACACGTCGCAAGTTGAATATGAAAGCCGATTCTACAGTGGAATGCCTAGCAGAGAAGAGATGATGGCAGAGCAGCGAGCTCGACAAACAGCTGTCGGTTCGGAAACCAGTGGCTTAATAGTGACCATTGCTTTGTTTATTATACTGGCTGGCATGGCTTTTGGTATGGCGCGAGACCCGGCCACCACTCCTCGCAGAACGTCCGTCTGAGGTGACGCTACAGTTGCGATCTGTGATTTAATTAAGCAGAAGTTACCGAATTAGCATTTTACTTAGCAAAATAGCAGTGAGAATAAACTGAAAACACAAAGACGGGTGAACCGGTCAATCGCTCAACGCAATCATACTACGCAATCATGACAAAAGAAAAGGTCGGTCACACGGACGCATACGATGGTAGGCTTCGGCGCCTCTTCTACAAATCGTCATCCTCGTCTGGTAAGTCGGCTTGACTGGCCGCCTGAAACAATGCTCATCTATTTTTATGCACCTCCGCATCACACAACACGCATTATTTCTGTTTAGGGTTGTTCGCCTTCGGCTTGGCCTCTAAAATTTGAAATACGACCCCCGTAAATTTGTAATACGACATTTGCATTCTAAACTTGGTACCCCTATCGAAAAAGACTTGCGTGATTATTAAATGGTTATAGAAGTACACATGGGTCGGAAAAATCCGGAGGGGGCCCCACAAAAGTCCAAAAAACGCCCAAAAAGCGAAAACGTTCTCCCTCCGGGAGGGGGTGGCGCGAAGGGGTATGAACGACCGAGGATGGGGTCTGGGGAGGGGGATCCACGGTGGTGTCGAAAACACGCAAAACCGTTTTTCGATATTAGTACCATTACTTGTAATCACCGCGCGATACCGTAGCCAAACAAACAAAACGCTTTTGATTTCAACCTATTTCTAGTCTCCAGTTGTTTCCATCTACCGATGGTGAGGTCAACATTTTCGTTTTCAGCTTAGTAAGCGAATTTTTTGCAATGCACTTTCCTAGTAGACATCTTCCATGGAAATTTTCCCTTTCTTACGGGGGCGGGAAAAAATGGAGAATCGAAAAAGGAAATATTCAATTCAAATTACTCTAACTGCTTAGACAAATCTGTCAAAAAGCACCTTCCCTATCCAAATAATTATCATACTCTTTAGGCAATTCCTTCAAAAACAGCAATTTTCCCTTCCATTCCAAAGAATTCTGAAACACTTAAGGCAATTTTTTTATACAACAGCTTTCCCTTCGAAAGAATTCTGGCACCCTTTAGGCAAATCTTTAAAAAAGCAGCTCTCCCTTCCAATCCGAAGAATTCTGCCACTGTTTAGGCAAATCCGTCAAAAAGCAGCTTTCCCTTCCAATCCGAAGAATTCTGGAACTCTTTAGGCAAATTTTTCAAAAAGCAGCTTTCCCTTCCAAAGAATTCTGGCACTCTTTAGGCAAATTTTTCAAAAAGCAGCTTTCCCTTCCAAAGAATTCTGGCACCCTTTAGGCAAATCTTTCAAAAAGCAGCTTTCTGTTCCAAAGAATTCTGGCATCTTCAAGCAAATCTTTCAAAGCAGCTTTCCCTTCCTAGGAATTCTGAAATTCTTTTGGGAAATCTTTCAAAAACAGGAATTTTTCCTTCCAATCCAAAGAATTATGGCACTCATTAGGTAAATCTTTCAAAAACCAGTTTCCCTTCCAAACAATTCTGGCACTCTTTAGGCACATCTTTCAAAAAAGCAGTAATTTTCCCTTCCAATCCAAAAGAATTGTGGCACTCTTTAGGAAAATCTTTCAAAAAGCAGCATTCGGTTCTGAAGAATTCTGACACTCTTTAGGCAAGTCTTTCAAAAAGCAGCTTTCGGTTCCAAAAAATTCTGGCACTATTTAGGCAAATCTTTCAAAAACAGAAATTTGGTACAATCTTGGTATTACAAAAGATTACAGTTTAGGTGGACCGCTTTAGCTCTTAGTTTTCGGCACACAGCACTTCCAGCAAGAGTTGTAAGTTTCACACCAAACTTGTGCAGGTACAATGTAGGAACCCAAAGGCACTGATAGTAAATCATGAGTGATGGCGAAAAACTCTCCTTTCCTGTGTTGGACTGCAACAGGATGAAAGATTGAAATGCACTAAATAAATGGGCCAAAATATTACCGTATTCTTATTTCCGTTCAAAAACCCCAACGGCAGTGCATTACATAGTACATAGGGTACGTATCTATATTACTGACACTCTTTTAAGCAATTATTTCTGATAGTAATAGTTTCAGACCATACTTTTAAAACGCATTTTTGACTTTCAAGCAATTGTTTCTGAGTGTCAGTAAACTCTCTAGGTAGTTCTTTAAAAATCAGTTTTGTGTTTCACACAATTCTGTCAGACTGTAAACTCTTCAAGTATTCCTTTAAAAGCAGTTTTCTGTTTTGCTATTCTTTCTAAAAGCAGCTTTCAGTTGCAATTCACAGTAAACTGTTGTAAGTTTTCGGGCCACAGAACCAGCAGGACTTGGAATTTTCGGGCCAAACTTTCGCAACAGGTACTCAGTTATCTTTTTAATAAATCCTGAAAGTCTGAGCCAAATTCATAGAGAAATGACTGATAACGAACCGTTCGAGTAAACTCTCCTTCCTGCTGGAGTGTCTAAAGGCTAGCAGCTTTACAACCAGCGAGCCGAACGGCGCCGAGAGCACACGCTTTAAGATGCAATTGCATCCAACACGCTTAACGAAAAGCTAATCTTATACCGGCAGCCTTGGCTGCCGGTAATAAGCTAAAAAACTTTGATTTTAGCCAAAAATCGGACTTTTTGGCTTTCCAGCCCCTCAGCCCCCCTCAGGAATTGAAAATTCTACCCCCCTCAGCCGAAATGCTAGCCCATGTCTGACTGACCCAATCCACCCACCCAACTATGACGGGGTGTGGTAAATTTTTCTGAAAACGAGCGGCTCTATTTCCTCGGCGGGCAAGGAGGCTGAGACGCTAAAGCCTGTTTTTAAGACAAAGACCAACCTGGATTTCTTGCTCGTATTTAGCGGCCAAACTGGGATCCATTTGCACTTCGGGCGGGGCCAGCGCCGGCATAGCCACGAATTCCAAATTGGGGTCACCCAATAACTTGCGCGCCAGCCATAAGAACGGCTTCTCGAAGTTGTAATTGCTTTTGGCCGAGATGTCGTAGTACTGAAAGCAGCACAGTGCACATTCACTGGACTGGGAAGCCTGACTAACCTGCAAGTTCTTCTTGCGATGGAACGTAATGGTCTTAGCTTTCACTTTCCGGTCCTTCACATCCACTTTGTTGCCGCATAGCACGATGGGGATGTTTTCGCAGACGCGCACCAGGTCGCGATGCCAGTTTGGCACGTTCTTGTAGGTAACACGGGCTGTCACATCGAACATGATCACCGCGCACTGGCCTAAACCACAGCCACTCATCTACATCGGTCATTGGTTGGGGGGACAGATTTAGAGAGGGAACGGGACCGATTTCGGTTACTAAAAAGCGCTGAAAGATCGCTATGAATCGGAACTTAGGGCTGTGTTACAGTAGTTTGTCCTCAAAAATAGTTTACAAAAACAAAGTGATTGGAAAAGGTAAAGTAGCGTTAGTATTACAGTGTACAGTCTGGAAAATAACGTATGATATTGGTTAAGTGGTAAGGCCACAACCATAACGTAACTCTACCAGAGCAGTTGCCCACCTTGGATGTAGTATCCGTCTCTAAGCCCACCGAACTTCTCTTGGCCGGCCGTATCCCATACATTGAACCTGATGGGGCCTCTGTTGGTGTGGAAGACCAGTGGGTGAACCTCCACTCCCAGAGTTGCCACGTACTTCTTCTCAAATTCACCAGTTAAGTGACGTTTGACGAAGGTCGTTTTACCGGTGCCACCGTCGCCCACCAGCACCAACTACAATGAGCACTGTTTATACATGCACACACGGGTCCTACAACCTACAACCCCTTAGGCACGGCTGACCGAACATCAACGCAATGCGTGCCTACTGATTTTAGCCGTTGCAGAGCGTTTGGATATTGTCTGGTTTAAAGTCTTGTTTGTGTGGCAGCCGTTTGTAAAAATGCCTCACAAAAGATGTGGCCGTTTGTAGCTCCGTTTATGAAGAAGAAAACAAATTAGAAGGGTCAGCGATACACCGTCCTACTGCGTCATACTTTTTAAAACGTGCTACGTATTTCAAAATAATATTTTTAGTTGCAAACTAAAAGTAGTAAAAAGTAGTAAACTCGCTTTAAAAACACCCCAAAAAGGCAGATTTTGACGTAAAAATGCCAGATACGATTATTTCCCAAAAAACTGCGTTCTTGAGCTCACACCCCTCAGCGGCTTCAGACCTGTCACGAATTGAAAATTCAACATCCCTCAGCCAAAATGCCAGCCAATGTCTGTATGTACAATTACTACCCAGACATAGGCTAGCATTTGAGGGGGGTGTCGAACCTTAAAATCCTCCGGCTGAGAGGGGTGGCAAACTAAAAGTCATGTTTTTTGCTTTTTTGGTAAACCACTTAGCACCTTTTTGCCCATGTCTGCAACTACCTCTCATAAGCTGAGCGAGTACAGTTAGCTAACCTACAAAACAGTACCACGTGAAGGCCAACTGATTTTACGAATTACGACAATAAATATAATTTCATGCTTCTGAGAAAATACCAAACCTAACCAACTGAACATTACGACACATCACACAGGCCACAGCACATGCTACCGGAACCGGCGGAGAATAGAGCCAGAGTTTTGGATAAACAAACCTCTCAAAGCATAGAACCACTTAACTTTCGTGCACTATACTACAACTGGGACTACTTTGGACACTTTTTCGGTTTTTCGTAGTTTGAGAAATGCTATTTTCTGGGTGTCAAACTGTGCACGTAGCTGCGGTGCAGGGGATTCAGTCTGACTCTGTGGTATTTCTATCTCCGAGGTTGCTTATTTTTTAAATTTTCAAAGTGCCCAAAGCATTGGGGCTACTTTTGTACTTTCGTTGTTAGTGAGTTTAGGACGAAAAAAGGATCAGACCATACATGTACTAGGGGGGTTTGGGGGGGTTACCCCCTGCTGGAAAGGCCAAACCCCCCCCCTCACCCCCCCCCCCCCGAGACAGGTTAAGGGACCCCTCCCCCTGACCAAAAAATACAAGTACTAGTAGTGGCTCCAGTATTAACAAACTGGGTCAGAAATCACTAATTTTTAGCCTAAAATTTACTTGAAAAGCCTTTGGAAACCGAATTTGGCGTTTCCACTGCTGATATTTAAGAAAAATCGGTGTTTTTGGAAGCTCTTTTTGTCATTTTTTGCTTGTTTTAGCTTTAAAACGCTATTTGGCAGCTTAAAATAGCGATTTTTAGCGTCCTTACTGAGAAAAACGTGCTAAAAACGCATTTCTAGGCGTTTTGGAGCTTTTTGAAATTTGGGACCCCCCACCTGGGCGAAACCCCCCTCGACCCCCCACCTGAGGAAAACCCCCCCTACCCCCCTCCCCCCAGGTCGGCCCGGAGCTGTTACATGTATGGATCAGACAACAACCAACTTTTTTAAAAACAGCCACTGTTCCCCAACGGTTAGTCACATTATGCACCCGACACTTCAAATGAAAGGCAACACAAAAGACTACTGTAACAAAAATTTTGAGATAGTCTGATTTACTTATTCTTTGGTCAGCTGCAAAAGAAATGATAGTGTCCAAAGTAGCCGCCTCACTCGACGGTAACTCACTTTGAATGTTGGCATTTCGTCACCGGCAGCCATGATGCTTGTCTGTTTTCGACAGTGATGGAGCTCTGTAATGACTAAATTTGTCGAGTTAACCTGTTAAATAGCTAGTTATCATAAGAGCCGGTCTCTGACAGTTCGCCATTGTCTCCAATGCCCTATTGAGAGTTGAAATTCTGACTTTCAACTAATCCGCCCAAATTCGGTGAGGTAGTAACACCTTATGAGTTATACTTGTCAAAAAGTTCAACATCGAATTGAATTGAATTGTGTGTATGACCTGAAAGAGGGCTTAATTATCTCTTTAATTAAGCCATACCACATCAAAATCTGTCCACGTGAGACAAAGTTATGATGTTTTAAATCTTAAACCTCTCAGAAAAAAAGAAAGATGCAGTGGCGTGTAGTGTTGTTAGGCTCTTTTTTTTTTAAAAAAAAAAGGCTTTTTTTTAAAAAAAAAAGCTTTTTTTTTGAAGGCCCATTTCGAAAATTTTTTATTTTATTCACAGTATGAAAATTTTGGGGGAAAATCGTTGAATTTAGCCTCAGATATACATTAGAAGTGCAGTTCTATCAATTTCTTGCCTATTCTAAGCATAAAAATAGGTTTTGAAGGGCAGCAGCCACTCTGTGAGCAATGCTGCAGGTAGAATATCGACTCTCAGGCTGTAACACTATGTTTGAACCAAAGTATCAGCTTTTGCATTTAAAGTTGCTTCTGATGCATCCTTGCATCTCCTACAAGCTATATTTCATGTTAGGAAAAAATTTTGAAAAAAAAAATTTCGAAATGAAAAATTTTCATAAAAAAAAGCTTTTTTTTTTGGCTTTCAAAAAAAAATTTTTTTTTTACAACTCTAGTGGCGTGCTCTTTCGAACGAGACCAAAAGCTAAAAGATCGTACTGCGCAAACAAAAGCTGGAGTTAAATTTCGTTTTTTTGGTACAGTTGTGACCAGATAAAATTTGCATGAGGCCAAAAAAGACCTTATTCTGCAGCAAAAATGCCAGATTTGACTACGCTAATAAATGGAGATATAATAGCGCTATAAAGTTTTGAAATAAGAAACTGCCTACAGGGGGTTGTTTCGGGGTCTCTGGGCGGTCAAAGGGGATTGGAAAAATTTAATCGAAGTCGAAATCGAATTAATCTTTGGAGCTCTAGTATAATTCATAAGCATACATGTAACAGGTAATTCGCCGAAGGGGGTTGGGGGTGCCGGCCGGGGGAGTCTGAGCCCAAATTTTGGGAGGGGGTGGGCACTAAAAAACGCATAAAAATCGAAAAATAACGCAATTTTCGACTAAAAATCGCCAAAATCGCTAATTTGAGCTGAAATACAGCTAAAAAGACATAGTTCCTATCTTAGTTATTTGTTGTTTTATTCAGCCGAACTCGTTTGCTGGGTCCCTGGTGTAGAGTTGTTACGGAATAAACTGAACTGAACTGTGTTTCAAAAACTATACGGTATTTTTGCTATACGGTATTCTACGCGTACATGTAACAGCTCCGAGCCGACCTGGGGTAGGGGGGTTTTCCTCAGATGGGGGGTCGAGAGGGGTTTCGCCCAGAGGGGGGTCCAAAATTTCAAAAAGTTCCAGAACGCCTGGAAATGCGTTTTTAGCACGTTTTTTTCACTAAGGACGTTAAAAATCGCAATTTTAAGCTGCCAAACAGCGTTTTAGAGCTAAAAACAAGCAAAAGATGAGAAAAATTGGCTCCCAAAAACACCGATTTTTCTTAAATATCAGCAGTGGAAACGCCAAATTCGGTTTCCAAAGGCTTTTCAAGCGAATATTTGGCTAAAAATTAGTGATTTCTGAGCCAGTTTGTTAGTACTGGGAGCCGCTAGTAGTGCTTGTATTTTTGGTCCGGGGGTGTCCCTTAACCTGTCTCGGGGGGTGGGGGTGGGTGGGTGGTGGGGTGAGGGGTGTGGCCTTTTCAGCAGGGGGTAACCCCCAACCCCCCTGCCCCTAGTACATGCATGATTCTACGGTATTTTTATAATAACCGTATTTTATACGAAAAAAATAAATTTTATAATAAAATACCGTATACCGATCCCATCCCTACTACAGTAGAAATGAGAAAGTGACATGTGAGAAGAAAGTAAGAAATACTATTTATTAACTACTATGAGTTAGAATTTTTCATTCCTTTCCGTCAAATCTTTCATAAATAAGTCCAGGCAAACCAGTACTAATACTAATAGGAATTACAGGTTTAAAGCTAACTGAATCATCATTTTACGTTTTACTTGTCAGGAAAGCCAATCATCAATCCACGGTACCTCGAATATTTGTTTGTAGGCTGAACCTACACAATGTACTGCACGTACAAATAAGACGGCAAAGCGAATACCTATAGTAAAACCAGGTGATTTTTGTCAGAAAACCAGCAATGTGAAGAGACTTGAAGCTGAAAACCCTTACAAAAAATCTTATCCAAAAAAAAACTCCTCGGAAAGTCCTAAAAAATCACAAACTCCGACCTCAAATAAAAAACTCCCAGATCTAGGAAGAAAACTCAATTAAAAAGGAGATAACCTGACAAACCTGCTCTGACCACAAACAGATTTTTTGAAAGAAACCCGGCAAACCCTAATCTGCACGAGCGGTGCGAGCAATGCGAGCGTGCGAGCCGTACACACCGTAACCCAAACGGCGCTGCAACACTTAGAATTTGTGCCAAATTCAAACTGCGAAAGTACTGGAACTCTGCTTCAAGTTTCCATGTCTATCATTCATTGCCTTCCAGATCATGCACAACTTCGACCATGCAGCTGAGCGGCTCTCAGTGGTAGCTGTTCCGGTTTCCGTTTGTCTCAACACATGCGTGGTTGCTATTGTAGCTTAGGTGCAATGGCAGCTCCAGTTGGTTCCCATTTACCTTCTAGCCATCAGCGGCTTTCGGTGGCCTGGTTTGGGTTTTGTGCCGACAACCAACTCTGCGACAAGAACTTGTCCCGCCGAGTGGATGAACGTGCGTAGGGCCCATAGGCTTAGGCTTAGGCTTAGCACGCGCACACCGGCTTGGAGGCCTAAACTACCAACTGTACCGTCAATTCTTCGATGCACACCTGCCCTGTGTTTTCCGGCGTACTTTGTTTGCCCCTAAAATTTTTACCCCTTCAAAATTTGTACCCTCTAAAATTGTTTCTGTCCTTAATTTTTGGCGCCCTGCATTTTTCAGGAATCTTTATTTACACCCCTAAAATTTCATCATCCTAAAATTTTTACCCCTACAATCTTTTTTGCTTGACATTGTTTCGCCTGCATTTTTTGGTCTTGTCCACCCTATGTAGAATCTTGACCATAAAAAACCAGGGTAAAAAGAAAACCACCCAAAAATTTTAGAACGCAAAATTTCCAAAGGACAAAAAAATTTAGGGGAAATTACGGGGTTTGAATTTTGGGGGGTAAAAATTTAAGGGTTGAAAGGTGGAAAAAGAAAAAGGTTTGTTAGGGAGGTGGGGGGGGGGGAAAAAGGGGGGAGAAAAAAAAAAAAAAAGGGGGGGGGGGGGGTTGGTGTGCAGAACCCTATCCAAATCCTACCGTATTCGCGCTCATCGGCCATGCAGGGAGAGCGGAGTGTTCGCGCCGGGACCCGTTCGCTGGCAGCTGGCAGGCAAACCAACATGGCCTCACTGACCGGCCAATAAGAACCGAAGAACGAGGAGGAGGCGCGCAGCTGATTGGTCGGGGGCGGAGTTTCGGAGGGCGAGAAGCTCGGTGATAGGGTGATAGTGATCCAAGATGGCGCTCTCTGTATTCATTTTCTCCAACTCACCCTGTACTTTATTCTTTTGAATCAGTAAGACTAGTGTGCGGCTGTGCATAAAAGACTTGTCTGTTGAACTGGATTCACAGCGCAAGCAAGGCCCGCCTAGCTGCTCCAACGCGACTTCGAGGAGCGAGAACAAGCCTCCTGCAGTGAGTGCCTCGTCCTGTCGACCGCCTGTAGTGTGGTAACTTGTCGCCTTTTCACGGGTAGTCACTTAGTGCGAAATTGATACTATTTGCTACTCTTCCCGGCTCTCTACCGGCTGACTTGATCAACGGAGAGGGCGTCGACCTACACTATTTTCTTTTCTCACCACTCTCTTCTCGGCAACACGTTTTATTTCAACTTTCAACAAAATCACCAAATTCAACTTTTTATCAAAAACCACCTCTTCTTCACCTGCCGCAGCGTCCACCGTCCAGCCCAGCTTTATTCTGTCTAACCCCCAGGAACCACCAACAGTAGGGGTTATGACAGAATTGGAGGTTCAACACCAAGATTAGGAAGGATTGCTAATTTGCTATTTGAAGATAGAGTGCGAGAGTTAGAGGACGCAGTTTCGCAGACCTGCAAGGGCAAGAATGCGCGGAAGAGGTGCCCTTCATGCCAGAGGAGGACGAGCCAGTCAAGGCGCCGGTAGAGGACTACTGGCGCAGACCCGAAGGGACGACTTGGCAACTGCCGCTGCTAGCCAACTTGGTTCCCGGCAGGAGCACGGAGGAGCGACTATGGGTAACTTACCTACTCAACAACTGGCCGCCGTACTAACTACGACTATGAGTACGTCGGAAGGAGCGGCAGCTTTCACCGCAGAGCCGAACAGCACTCGTTTGGGGTCCGCGGGGGCGGATGACGTTCCCCGAATGAGCAGCAACGGGTCGGCACCAACTTCTACTTCCAATCAGCCGCAGTTAAAGAGGAGACGCCACCCGCAACACCTCATCATTCAGAGGAGCAGCGAGAACGGCTATGGACCTCAGCAGCAGCCGGGCATGACCACCACTCAGGAGAGTGGACAGGTCGCCGGCACACATGGACAACATACTCAGCACCAACACAGCTACGAGTCGGCACCATCACCAGTTACGGGCCCCACTCAGGAGGGTGTACAGGCCTCTGGTGTTCGCGGACGGCCGGCTCACACCTACGACTATGAGTCAGCACAACCACCAGTTACGGGCCCCACTCAGGAGGGTGTACAGGCCTCTGGTGTTCGCGGACGGCCGGCTCACACCTACGACTACGAGTCGGCACAACCACCAGTTACGGGCCCCACTCAGGAGGGTGTACAGGCCTCTGGTGTTCGCGGATGGCCGGCTCACTCCTACAACTACGAGTCTACACACCCGCCGGGCACAGACCCCACTCAGGAGAGTGTGCAGGTTTTTGGTGCCTATGGAGGACCAACACACCGGTACAACTACGACGCGGCCTCTGTCTGGGACAGTGAGGAAGTGCCGGAACAGTGTCGGGGTCAGCGTGAATCTACGTGTCGGAAGGATGAGGAGGTTGCAGAGTCGGTCGTGCATCACTTTCATCAAAATGACCACAGGTATGACAACAGACGATGGCTGACAGGGGTACGACGCAGTCAGTCAAACACCAGCACGCACTACACTGGTGTCGGGCCGCCGGCAGGAGCGGCCTACGCCGGTCGGGATGCAACCACCTCTGTAGAGGAGCTAAAGTACACACAGGCACTGCACCAAAATCTACAGCCATTGCCTGTGGCCACTCACTCGCCCCATTTGAGAACACTTCTACAGGAGCCTGGCAACGCCAGCGCAGAGGAGATGCCTGTTCTTACAGATGAGACGCAGACGGCTGCCCAAACGCGACAGCTGTCTGGTAACTTATTCAACCAGCGCCAGATGCGTTTCCCGCCGGGAATGCTGTACGAGGCGCCACCGGGACCTGGCTTTCGGGGACACATCCCCGACCCCACCAGGCCTGTCTGCACTACCAGACCTCGACCGCGCTCAGCCAGTGCTCGGTTGAGGGGAACAGCCATGTCAGTGACCACTGGTAGCCGACGACCTTGGTTGGACCCTAACGGATGGCCGGCTTACCACTACGGCTACAAATCTACACATCCACCAGGTACAGACCTCACTCAGGAGAGTGCACGGGTCTCTGGTGCTCACGGACAACCGACTCACCACCATGGCTATGAGACAACGCCACCACCAGTTACAGACCCCACTCAGGAGAGTGTACTGGTCTCTGGTGTTCGCGGAGGACCGGCTCATCACCACGGCTACAAAACAACGCAACAATCAGGCATGGCCTCCACTTGGGACAGCAAGGAAGCGCCTGGGATGTATTGGGGTCAACACGAATTCGTGCGTCAGGAGGGCGACAAAGTTGCGGCACCGGTCGTGCATCATTTTCACCAGAATGACCACAGGTATGAACACAGACAACGACCGGCGGGAGTGCAATGTAGTCAGTCGAATACGGACGCACACACCACCTATGTTGGACAACCAGCAGAAACGACGTACACTGGTCAGAATATAGCAACCTCTAGTAGGGAGCTCACTTATGTTCAAGCTCTGCCACAACAGCTACAGCCACCAGGTACGGACCCCACTCAGGAGAGTGTAGCGGTCTCTGGTGTGCAGGGAAAATCAACCCGGCACCACATCGATGGAACAACGCAGCCACTGGGTGTGACCCCCACTCGGGAGAGTGGACTGGTCACCAGTGCACACGGAAAATCTTCTCACCACTACAGCTGCGAGACGACACAGCCACCAGGTACGGACCCCACTCAGGAGAGTGTAGCGGTCTCTGGTGTACATGGAAAATCAACTCAGCACCACATCGATGGAACAACGCGGCCACTGGGCATGACCCCCACTCGGGAGAGTGGACTGGTCACCAGTGCACACGGAAATTCGATCCATCACCACAACTACACAACCAGACCACCGCCGGCTGTGCGCCCCACTCACCAGAACGCAGGGGCCCCCGATGTGCGATGTACAACAATGACAACCAACGCACAACTGCTGCAAGCTGTCCCAGTGGAGGGAGGAGATCGAAGGAATGTTCAACAACTGTCACTTACCACCGAATCGCCCCATTTGAGAGCGGTATTGGATGGAACAAATAGAGTGAGAAAGGAGGGAGTGCTGCCACCCGCTATGGCTAATCCCAGTTGGAGATTGGGGTCCACTACTGCAGATGACGTTCCCCAACAACAACAACAACAACGCGCTACTACGGACTCTCCCAGCAGCACCCACTCATCTGGGTGGGTTAAACGCTGGACGAAAACAATCATCAACACTATCGGTCGACGTAGCAGATTCGATAGAAGGAAGAAGCAGTCAACACAGACTACTGCCAATGGACGCTACAAAGAAAATTTCTGCCTCCCAGATAGCTATACCCAGTTGGGTGTGGAGGAATCTGGCAGAGGTAGGCAGCCAACACAGACTACTACTACTACCAAATGGGTCGCCGATTACAAAATGCCTCATGCTATTGTTGCGTTTGAGGCTAATGGACAACCAACTACAGCAAAGGCGATTGGCCCAGGAATTTCCTGCTACCAACCGCTTTCTGAAACGATGGAAGGACAACAAGTTGCTGCCACCACAATAACCACTGCTACTGCTCCTAAAGAGAAAGAACAACTGGCCGCCTCTACCGCAGTCGGTCATGGCAAGATGGGCGACACTGGTGGCCGAGCTAATGTCACCAACAGGCGACCAACACCAATGGTAGCAACCGCCGGAGGAGGGAACATCAATCAACAACCCATTAGAGGCGGCCGTCTCTACGATGGCCAGCGCTCTTATAGCGGACCGACCTCAGACCAATTGCTGTCTCATGCCATGATTGGGCTAGTGACTGGCAGGGGTCAGCAACAAAGTCAGCCAGAAAAGCAGCCAGCAGAGAGGGGATACAGCATACCATGGCAACAGCAGATAAGGGAAGCACCACCCGGCTCAGCTTTCCATGGACAAACTCAGGATGGCTCTCAACCTTCTCCCTCACCACCAGCACAGCTAACAGGAGTGAGGCAGTTTGCTTTACTTGGTTGGCCATCAACTTGTGAGGTGGAAAACAACACAGCTACTGCTGGTAACACCACCAACTCCCACAAGGATCAGACTCTCCTGGGGGCTCCTGCCCGTTTGGGTGGACCAGGCGCCAGTTGGGAGCAGTTGACAGTGCAACCTGTCAATAGTATCCGAAGAGAGAGTGAGGAACCATTGTTGCCACCAAAACGCTCAACGCTCCAGTTGCCAACTCAGCCAGCCGGTGGTAAAGCGAAACAGCTCCCAGGGACCAGTTATCGCTTGCCATGTGCTGACTACAACCGATTGTCACAAGGAGGGAGACCTGCTCCTCTACAGCAGTCAGTCCCACATGGATTGTTGCCGTGCCTGGGTCCAGTCAACAATCACTCTCCACAGCCACCACCACACATTCTGCCGGTTTTCCTGTCGCCCCCAGCCCTCCAGCCGGAGATGTGGGAAGAGCCATCAGGCCTCAGCTATGCTGGTTCAACGTTCAGCATTCCTGCACAGATGCAACTGCCAAATTCTCTTCAACCAGCTGCACATGCTGCAAATTTGACTGGTTCACTTACTAGTCAATCGTACAAGGGAGAAGAAGAGGCACCAGGCGCACAGGGAGGATGTGAGGCACATTCCACATCAGGACCCACACCTGGACCCCAGCTCAGCGTTTACAACGTGTTCAAAACGAATCGGAATTGGTCGCCAGGGGAAAGTGTGCACACGCGAGTACCCAACCAGGAACAGTCGATTAGGGAGGGAGATGCAGTGGTGCGACTGACTACTCACTCCATACGCCCTGCCAACCCCACGCCGGAACCAGCAGCGTCAATCTGTCAAACAGAGGCTGCTGCTCAACCCCGAGTGGTGGCCAGACTGGTACCTACACAACGGCAGCTGGAAAAGGACCAGTTCTCCTCCACAGCTAATCACTCTTGCCCAATGACTGGCAGTCAAAACGAGCGAGAGGGAAACGTAGCCTGGACGAATTTGCCACAGGGTGCCCAACAAGGGTTGATTCAAGAGTCTCCTTGCCCTCACCAACAACAGCAGCCAACAGAGAAGTCGACAGCACACCCTACTGAAGAGTCAGAGGAGGAGGGAGAGATACAACATTCACGCTCAGCTGCCAGCAGTGACCACCCTCTGGAACCACTTCGATCGGTGAGGATGACACCATTCTCAGTACGAACACGTTCTACAACCACCGGCAATCAAACTGTACCGGAAGAGCCGGCGCTGGAGGATAGTGCTTGGCAGGCCATTCAGTCTCAGAAGGAAATACTACAGGAGTCGCCTCCTACCAGACAGCAGGAGGGTGGAGGTCAGGGACCAGCTGCCCCCTACATGGGATGTGAGTGTCCAGGACAGGAGGAGTGCAGAGCGCAAGAAGAAAGAGAACGAGTCTCGATGATTGCTAACCAAGTCTCTATGGCTGTGAGACAAGAAGTGCAGGATCTTGTCGATCAAATGGTAGAACAACGAATGCAGGGTATTCGCCAGAGGGCCAAGGAGGAACAAAAACGTCTGAGAGAGTATATGTGTGAGACATATGCTCAGCTGGCAGAGCAGAGGGAGAGTGAGAGAGTGACCACTCCATCAGTCCGCTCCCGTCACTCCACTGACGTCGGTCCAGAGGGGGAGTCAGATAACAAACAAGAATCAAGACGAGGGGAGTCGAGGCGTCAACCTACTGCCCCGTCTGAGGAGGAATCATCTGGGCCACTGCCCAGTAATGTACCACGGCCGGCGCCACCAGCAGATTTTTCGGGAGCATCCAACATTCCTATCGACATGAACGCTGGTACCTACCATCCCCCACGCTATGAAGTGGATGAGTATGGGGACCCTGTCTTCACCAGGATGCCAAGGAAGCGCCGAGACTTGCAGTGGATGCGGCCGGGAACGATGCCGGTGGAGCCTGTGGATGAGCTGCCATGCAGATGGCAGGAGCAAGCCCCTGAGTGGTATCGCCAGGTGGATTTCTCCAGACCGCTGGGACAGGTCGCTGCGCCAGACCCTGCACAGGAACGAGAGGAGCGGGGACAGAACGACTTTCACAGAAGGCCCCGCAGGACAGAGGAGGTGGCGGCTGTTCTCGAGAGAACCGACAGACAAGACGGAGAACAACTGGCGCGAGAGGAACATCGGGCGGTAACTTGGCATCATGTCGACAGAGCAATCCAGGAGGAGCCCATCACCCTTGGCCAGTATTCAGACCTCAGGCAGTGGCTTGGCCCGGACAAACAAGGACAGGCGCAGACGCCCAGGGAATGGTTGCTAAATCGGTTTCACCAACCCTTGCCAGTGTGGGACGATTTTTTGCCAAGTAATGCTGACCTGTACCAGGATCGTCTACGCTGGTGGCGAGAAGATCAAATGGACCAGAGAGGCGACCTGACGCCGAGACTGTTGACCACCCCAGTGGACGCTCGAGTGGAACAGGCTCTGCAGGCCGATGATTGTAACCACTGGCAGGACCCTGCTTGCACTCATGCTGCGGCTCACGCCGAGATCAGCTCCTACCACCCAACGGCTACACCTGGGCAGGTGGCTGTTCATAGCCATGAGATGGCACCCTACCACGGACAGCCCGACTACCTCAGTGAGTATCCAGAGGAGGAAGTAGCGACACTGTCGGAGGTGGCTACATGGCCCGCAGCCAGTTCTACTGGCCGCAACGCTGAGCGCTCTAAAGTTTCGGCTACCAGAGCGACGACGACCCAGACCGGCCGGACTCAGACTAGAAGGCCAAGAGCGACTAATCCGGCCTCTGGCGTAACCAACTCCGGTCGAACCGAACGACCTGGACCACTCACTACTACCGCGGAGAATATCCATCAAGTGGCACCAGGAGATGGAATGCGTCTTCGGAATTCTGAAGCCCAGCTGGCAGAACAAGAGCTGGAACTACAGAGGTATCGGCAGTACCTTCGCCGAATTCATCGGGCTGACCCCCGTTGGGACCCGACACCGTCTCGGTCGATCAGTCCAGAAGGGAGAGAATTACCCACCGAGGCACCTCTTGCTTTGGCCAACCAACCTGTCCGACGCCCTCTACGTCCAGGAGACGTTCAAATTCTGTCTCGGCCGGCCTCTGAGGAAGCCGCCCCGGGCCGACCGCGATCGCCACAGGACCAGCCTGATCCGGGGATACGCATGCGAGAGACGGAGGAAACTCTGTCACGAGACTATGACCTGAACCGTCGGAGCAGACAGTTGGAACCGGCGCTAACTCGAGCCGAGGAAGCACTGCGCACCCAATCACTTCATTACACCTCACATGAGTTGGAGGCGTTACGTGACACCTACCTCCATCAGGTGCGGCAGGCAGCCAGAGACACCAGACAGGGCGAGGACCGAGCGGAGGAACGAATATGCGAACTGACCACCGCAGGATTACAACATCTGCAACACACCGCCAACTGGCAGAATCTCCAGACCAGGGAAGGCGCCGCTACCAGAAGAGTGGCGCCCCGGGACGACCGCGTTGTGTCAGGGTACGTAGAGGCCCAGGATGACATAGCGGAACGCCAACAACTAATGGCCAACTTGTTGAACCGGGCCGAGGACACTCTCCACAACATCGAACTTCGGGCGGCTGACCAACGCAGGGAACCCTTTTACCTACGTTCCTTGAAGCTGCCAAAATTTGACCAGGATGTGGAGGACGTTCGGCAATTCCTCAACGATCTGGAGGAATACTTCGTTTTCGCCAAAGTAGTGGAGGACGAGGCGAAGGTGGCCCTGGTCAAAAGTGCAGTGCCTAAGGCCGTGCGCGCTGCAATAGACACTGTGCCACTGACCGAGAGAAGGACGTACGTTCAAGTACGAACACTGCTGGTCGATCGGTTTCTGCCCCGGGAGAGAGCTTTGGAAGTGAAGACCGAGTTGCTACGAACCACGCAAGGCAACCTGTCATTGGACGAGTATTGCAAGGAGATAGAACGCAAATCATTGCGCCTTCACTATGCTGAACCAGAAGGAAATCTGACCGAGTGGCAGTTGCTGATGTTCTTCCAAGGACTAACCCCGGATCTGCGCCAGAAGGCCAGAGAACACAACATAGAGCAACACTGTTTCAACTTGGCCGACGCCTGTCGGGCCATGCAACGCTTCGAACCCATCGAAGTGGACAGAGGTCCCAGACCAGCGCGAGTCAACCCCGTGCGATGTGCTCCTCTTAGGACCCAGCCTCCAACTCGAGCCCCCGTTCGACCAGGACGGGCTCCCGAACCTGCTGGCATGAATCCGACCCCCAAAGTCCGCCGGAGGCCACCGGAAGGATATACGCGCGGAGGAGTGAAGACGCTGCCAGAAACTCAGACGTGGACTCGAGAGGCATGGGCCAAGTGGGTTAAGAAGAACCCACCAGAGAAAGACAAGGCAGTAAATGACGCTGCCTATGAAAGAGCTATGGACGTTTACAGGGGAAGAGTCAACCTAGTGGAAGGCAGTATCGACGGAGAAGAACTTGAGGAGTTTGAGGACCTTCAACCAGATGACGAAGAGGCGGAGGTGGGGGTAGTCGAAATCAACCCCGTTCGACCAACGGAGCTGAAACCTGCTAACCCTGCGCTCAAACAGTCGGAGGCAATCCCTCTACGATTGCTAAAAGTAAACATCGGACCTGAGGAAGTGCCTGCCCTCATCGACACTGGAGCAGTGACCAACTTGTGTGGGAGAGAAGGCCTCCGCGCTATCCTGAAGGAAGGAAAAACTCGAGGAGTGAAAACCACCTTGCACGGAGCGCGCGCAGTGTGGTTGAAAGGATTCACTGGAGGAGGAAGGGAGAGCCGACATGTGGTGGACACCACTCTCTCGTATCAAGGTCACCAGGCTAAGATGCGATTCGTGGTAGACATGAAGTGCCCCTACCCCTTGCTGGTAGGGCTGCCAGGAATCAAAGTCTTTCCACACCTGCTAGTAACACTGCTGTCCCAGCTAGTGGAAGGACAACCGCTGCCAGAAATTGGTCCGGCTCCTGCAGAGAAGACCGAAGAAATGTCCGAGACGGCCCAGCCGTGTACGCCCGCCGGGGAAGAAGATTCTACCCCGGTGCTGAATATCTCCAACTGCACTACTCCAGAGGGAGCCATCCCCGTGCACATGTTATCAGCACGGGAAATTCAACCAAATTGCGTAGAGACGGTCACTGGCAGCGCCGAGGGAGTGACATTGGACGAAAAACATTACTACTTCATCCCTGCCTCGGAGACAGAGGTCGAATTGAAGGTGCAGTATCGGACGGAACATTACACCGACCAGTCAATACTGGTCACAGTGGCCAACCAGATGGACAGCGTCATCACCGTGGACGCGGGGACGGAAATCGGCAAGTTGGTAGAACACGCTACACCCAAGGACGCTGCAGCGGAAGAGAGCCGCCAGAGAGCAGAAGCCACTGTACAACAAATAATTGCTGCAGTCGACGAGCCACGGCCACCGGTACCGGGGACAGCCCGCCCCCTGGGTGGTTTGACCGCCGAGGAGGTGGAGGCGGTGGAAGCAGCTATCACCCGTATTGTCACTGAGCCGGAAGAACGGAAACTGACCATGGCCGGCTTGCTCCTGTTCGATGATCTGCCCCCGCAGATACGACGGGACTTACTCACCTTTCTGCTAGAACGGAACGAAGCGTTCAGTCTCACGGAGGACGAAATTGGTGACTGCCAGGTAGCCTACATGGAAATCGATACCGGGGAGGAGAGACCAGTCAGACAAGCACTGCGACGGCTACCCTTCCACGTCACGACGTTCCTTCAGGACGCCATGCCGTCAGCAGCCTTACTGCAAACTCTGTTGCCGGAGGTCTGCTATGCAAACGGACGACAGCCGATCAGTCTGGCGCCGGTAGCCTGGGGCTTGCCGTCCAAGCCGAACGGTACGGAGATCACCTGGAGGCGCTACGAGAAGTTCCAGCTGGCAATGATCCAGTTGGTGGTCAGCGACCCCTTCATCCACCCGCTGGGACTCGCTCGGCTCTACCTGATGGGCCTGGGACCGAGGATGATTCTCACTCTGCTGGAACACCCGGTGTTGGGAGCGGCTGTCACTGCCTTTGCGGCACATCATCACTTCGTTCCTCCCGACCCACCACCTCCACCAGGAGTCACTACGATCATCGTCGGGGTGCTAGCTGAGCTGTTCTGTTGGTACTTGCACCAACTGCGGCTCTTTCATCGAGTGATGCAGCTACGAGCGGAGCACAACCTCCGGGACCACAAAAGTTCTCAGGACGCCAACTTGCTTCCCTACATCACCAACCGCGCGCCGCAGCCTCTGTCCTATGAGGAACGACAGATGCTGCAGGAGCTCACCGACAATACGGCCTACTTTGTGATCGAACAGCCGTACCAGGGAGTCGGTCATCACAATGAGGACGGCAGCTACAACGATTCGGGCCAGACGATGTTCCACCAAATCCGCCCACAGGTAGGACACGCTCGGCATCAGCAGTCTTACCGGCACTTCCGACTGCAACGATTCATTCCGACGCTGGGGTGCTACCGCACCGACCGAGGAGCTCCGCCATGGAGTACGCTGGTCCCGGGATACCTCGTCCGACGGTTCCAACCCGTCGATTTCTATTGCTCTGCTGCCAATCGGACGGACTGGTACGCCCACCAGATCACTCCGCCGGTGCCGGCCCAGCTGACCGTCCCGGACAACATCATGAGGCGAATCCGGGCTAACATCGCTGCTGGCACGCTCTCGCTGTGGGACCCCTACCCGGATGTGGAATCGGATCCGCGCTGGAGACGCACAGGACACCAGCTGGTTCAACAGGAGCTGATCCAGCCGTTTCACCTAGTGGCTTCTAGACGAGACTCCAGGGAGATCACGGCGGCGCGAGGAAGCCGCTCCGGATCGACAGTCCCCTTGAAGGACGGACGCTACATCGCTGGTGTGCATCAGTTCGTGGAGGTGACGTTCGCCCCTCCGCCGCCATCTGGAGGTCCGGGCACCAGTGCCCCCGGCCCTCCCTGACTACAACTCGTCTTTCTACTAACACCTGTTACTAACGTCTTCACTACTATTTTTGGAGAGCGGCCCTGGCGCCGAGGACGTCGCCGACCAGAGGGGGAGTCGTGTGCAGAACCCTATCCAAATCCTACCGTATTCGCGCTCATCGGCCATGCAGGGAGAGCGGAGTGTTCGCGCCGGGACCCGTTCGCTGGCAGCTGGCAGGCAAACCAACATGGCCTCACTGACCGGCCAATAAGAACCGAAGAACGAGGAGGAGGCGCGCAGCTGATTGGTCGGGGGCGGAGTTTCGGAGGGCGAGAAGCTCGGTGATAGGGTGATAGTGATCCAAGATGGCGCTCTCTGTATTCATTTTCTCCAACTCACCCTGTACTTTATTCTTTTGAATTAGTAAGACTAGTGTGCGGCTGTGCATAAAAGACTTGTCTGTTGAACTGGATTCACAGCGCAAGCAAGGCCCGCCTAGCTGCCCCAACGCGACTTCGAGGAGCGAGAACAAGCCTCCTGCAGTGAGTGCCTCGTCCTGTCGACCGCCTGTAGTGTGGTAACTTGTCGCCTTTTCACGGGTAGTCACTTAGTGCGAAATTGATACTATTTGCTACTCTTCCCGGCTCTCTACCGGCTGACTTGATCAACGGAGAGGGCGTCGACCTACACTATTTTCTTTTCTCACCACTCTCTTCTCGGCAACACGTTTTATTTCAACTTTCAACAAAATCACCAAATTCAACTTTTTATCAAAAACCACCTCTTCTTCACCTGCCGCAGCGTCCACCGTCCAGCCCAGCTTTATTCTGTCTAACCCCAGGAACCACCAACAGTAGG
>JASANB010002631.1:0-5000 GCA_030248155.1 Sabatieria punctata
AAAACTAGGGCCCGACCGGATACAAATTTCTACCGGATCCGATCCGGATATGCTCATATCCGGCCGGATCCGGATCCGGATATGTCCGGATATCATTGATCAACTTAAAATTTTTTAGAATGCAATAAAACCACATATATACATTTCTTTGCTCTTTAACAGTTGATTCAAAACAACATCTAATAGTTGTAGTTGAAACAACGCAAGTTATACTTGTTAAACAACAACATTTCTACATTTTCGGGCTTCAGAGAGGAGCGATCGCCTTCCCAAATCGAGCCAGCAGTCTTAAATGTTCGCTCGCTAGCTACCGTGTGACAAGATTTAAGAATCAGTCTCTGGACCAATCGAGTCTTAGTATTCAGACCCAAAATTGAAACTTTGGCCTTGAGAGCTGTAAGTTGATACTACTGTTGGAAAGTCCGGGGTTAAAAAAATAAGTTCAGGTTCAAGTCAAGTCCAAGTCGAAATTTCAGGTTCAAGTCCAGGTTCAGGTCCATTAACTAAAAAAACCTGGACAATAGGTTCAGGTTCAAGTCCACTGATAATTTCAAGAATTGTTGAAATTTTGCACTGCTCGCAACTTTTCTGAGCTATATAAGCCTGTCTACTAGTAATGAAAGACGAAAACCACATTTTATGGGGCAGTAGTTTCGTTTTCTCGCATATTCAGTTTGAAAAATAGTGTAAAAACAAGAAACCATGAAAATGTTGTGCAATCCAACCGAAAATTTGACAAATTTTGCCTAAATTTTCACTCAAATTTTGAACCTATTGAGTGAGTCCAGTAAAACGAAACAGGTTCAAGTCCGGCTGAAATAAAATAGGTTCAGGTTCAGGTTCAAGTCCACAGATTTCAGGTTAAAAACCTATTAATAAGTCCAGGTTCAAGTCGGACTTGCCAACAGTAGTTGATACACTAATACATATCGATAGGATTTCCTGATTTGACGCTCCAGTCCCGAGATACAGCCGTCTGAAAATCGGCTCGCTTAACTATGGGACAAAAATTTCGAACTTGAATTTCTTTCCTGCTAAAAACAGTTGGGACGTACTAGAATTTGGTGATTTTACGTAACTTTTAGACTACTTTAAGAATTTTTGGTCGCTTTTCGATTTTGACAAAAAAAATTTTTCCACCCCTTCCCCACCCCCTAGCTCATCTGGACCCCCCCCTATGTGTGTTTTTTATTTCAGATTATTGTAGCGCCATTTGTTAGCTACAGATTGGTACCAAGCACGGTAGAAGTTTGGTACTGTAGTTGGCTTTGCTCTTGCCACGACCATTAGAGCAAAGCACTTGCCAACTGTGCATGAAGCCTGTGCTTCATCGGGACCATACACATTAAAATAAACACAAAAAAACGAAACTTTTAACGTGTAACTTTCAGTTGTGTACAATTCCCCCACTATTTACACTACGGTACTGCAATATTTATGTTCAAATACGTAAAAAATCACGTTTTCTCATCTGTGACTGATATCCGGCATATCCGGCAGGTAATATCCGGATCCGGTACCGGATCCGGATATGGCCATATCCGGCCGGATCCGGATCCGGATATCCGGTCGGGCCCTACGAAACCCTGATTTCGGTTACTGAAACCCTAAATAGGGTTCCGGAACCCTAATTTTGGTTACTGAAACCCTAATTTCGGTTACTGAAACCCTAAATAGGGTTCCGGAACCCTAATTTGGATTACTGAAGCCCTAAATAGGGTTCCGGAACCCTAATTTGGGTTCCTGAAACCCTAAATAGGGTTACTGAAACCCTAATTTGGGTTACTGAAACCCTAAACAGGGTTCTGGAACCCTAATTTGGATTACTGAAACCTAAATAGGGTTCCGGAACCCTAATTTGGATTACTGAAACCCTAAATAGGGTTCCGGAACCCTAATTTGGGTTCCTGAAACCCTAAATAGGGTTACTGAAACCCTAATTTGGGTTACTGAAAGCCTAAATAGGGTTCCGGAACCCTAATTTGGGCTACTGAAACCCTAATTTGGGTTCCGAAACCCTAATTTGGGCTACTGAAACCCTAATTTGGGTTTCTGGAGGGCCAAAATAGGGTTCCGGAACCCTAATTTGGGTTTAAAAATTTCTAAAGAAGGTTCCAGAAATGCATTTTAACTGTATTATGTCGAATAAAATGGGTTTTTTGCACATTCTAAAGCAAAATTAGCTTTTTTTGCACATTTTAAATAAAAAATAAGGTTTTTTTCCACGTTTTAAAGCAAAAAGAGCGTTTTAAACGCTATTTTTGCACTTTTTTACCCCATTTTTAGTCCTCAAAACCCTGTTTTGAGCCCAAAAAAAGGTCGCTGAAACCCACTTTTGGACACCAAAAAAGGGTCGCTGAAACCCTCTTTGGGCATAGCCCTGAAACCCTATTTTGGATCAGAAAAATTCTCCCCCCCAGCCGAAAACCCAGCTACATGTATGATCCAAAGGTGCTGGGTTCGATTCCCTGTTATGCCATTGCACATGCCATACTTTTTCACCTTTCATTCAATTTGGCTACACTAGTTCAGCTTGAGTTTGATGCTTGTGGCTGGTGCCCGCTCCTCATGACAGGCTAGACTCTTAAGAGTCAGTTCGCGATAACATCGACCCTTGTTCTTCACAGCTACAGTGGCGGCCAAAAGTTTGGACGCACTCCCAAAATTTTCAGTTTTCTTTTAATAACACCTGTCCTGTTTGCAGTTTGCGGATGAAGTTGCGTGCTAAGTTTGTGCATAGTAGCCCTGCACAACCTGACACCATATGGTGTTCGGTCCCCCTCACGTTGCTGTAGTGTGAATCCATTTTCCAAAGACCCCAGAAAAATGGGTGGACAAAAGTTTGGACGCACCTACTGATTTTTTAAAAAAACGGAGCAACCTGCAACAATAAAGAACAAGCAAGAATGAAACATGTATTTAGGCGACTAGCACTTTGTTGGGAAGCCATAAGACTTGACCACAACTGGACAGCGCTTGGGCATAGAGTTGATTAGTTTCTGACACAAAGACTGGGGAATACAAAGCCAAAATTCTGTGATGGCAGTGTCCAGATGGGGCAGATCTAGGGGTGCTTTACTGTTAACGTCTCTCTGGACATATCTCCACAAATTTTCGATTGGATTCAGGTCAGGTGACTGAGCAGGCCGGTCCAAAACTGCGACTTTGTAGTTAGCGAATCACTGTCTGACTGACTTCGCCGTGTGCCCGGGGTCATTATTCTGTTGAAACAGCCAATTCAGCCCGAGGTTCTGTTCTACACATGACAGCATGATGTCTACCAACACGTTGGTGTAGACGGTTTTATCCATGATCCTATGGATACAATAAATGGGCCCTAGGCCTTTCAATGGGATAAAAGTCCACATCATAATGCTACCGCCTCCCCACTTTACAATGCTCTGCACAGTCTGGTCGGAATTCCTCTGCCACAAACGGCTTGACATAGACCCGGCCATCGCTTCCGCACCGATTCCACTTCTTTTCGTCCCTCCAGAAAACCTTGGAACCAATCTACAATGGTTCAATGTAGGTGGGCCTTTGCCCACTGGAACCGTTTTTGCGGTCACAAAAGTTGATAGGTGTTTTTTTCCTTGCGATGCAACAACTCAACCTTTTTCGCAGTAGAATTCGGTGCGGGGCTCATACAGAGATGCTTTGACCACACGCAGCCTCTATTTGCTCTGTTGCCTTATGAGCCGTCTTAAGCCGATCAACTAGACATCTTGCCACAAGGACCCATTCCTGCCATGTTGTATGCGATTTCGATCGACTGGTCCGTTTCCGATTGACGTTTGAACCGGTTTCAGAGAAGAGAACTAAGGCAGAACGAACACCTATTTCCGGAACACCCGACTTGTCAGGCTATCTGAGATTAGAGCGACCACTCTGTCTCAGCTCAAGCACGAGAACCCTCTTTGGTTGAATAAGTTGGTTGGACTGAGCCATCCTCCAAACTGCCGCTAAATTGCAACAAAAAGAAGACTAAATAGCAGCTACACATATTAACGGCCGTTAGGTTCCCTACAAAACATCTGGAAAGCAAAAAATCAAGATAATCATAGGTGCGTCCAAACTTTTGTCCACCTATTTTTCTGGGGTCTCTCGAAAATTGAGTCATACTACAGCAACGTGAGGGGGACTGAACACCATATGGTTTCAGGTTATGTAGCGCTACTATGCACAAACTTGATACGCAACTTCATCCGCAAGCTGCAAACAGAACAAGTGTTATTAACAGAAAACTGAAAATTTTGGGGGTGCGTCCAAACTTTTGGCCGCCACTGTATGTGCAAATCGAAAAATCGGCCATCGCTAAAACTTAGCTCTGGGGTCTCTAGTTTGGGGAAGTTATACCTAACGATGACTTATGCTAAACTTGAAGAGCACAGCCTCCTGCGTGTCCTTGTTCGCCAGAGGCAGGCCTCGGAAGTAGGCTCACCAGCAAGCAAAACCGGCCACTTGAGGTGTCATGTTTGAGTGAGCATAACTTGCGATTCCGGCCAGCTAGAACCTTGTAATTCATGGCAATCGAATCGCCATGTCATGGGCTTTCTTTTGACATAGAACACGAGCTTTTCTCTTGCTTCGTTCGGTCCCCACATCACGAAATTTGGAAAAAATCTCGAAAATTCGGCATGGTGAAACTTACTAAATTGGATTTTACTCGAAAACAAAAAACCGAACCCCCTGGGAGATTGCTTTATTTTATAGCCCCACAAATTGCGCTTCTAATGGTGTATAGAAGTCGCCAAAATGTGTTTCCGTGCAAGTTAAATCGCCGCTCAAAGGTCAAGGACAACCAAAAATTTTCATATTTGGCTTTATGTATGTATGTATGTATGTATGTATGTATGTATGTATGTATGTATGTATGTATGTATGTATGTATGTATGTATGTATGTATGTATGTATGTATGTATGTATGTATGTATGTATGTATGTATGTATGTATGTATGTATGTATGTATGTATGTATGTATGTATGTATGTATGTATG
>JASANB010002631.1:7500-34680 GCA_030248155.1 Sabatieria punctata
TACATACATACATACATACATACATACATACATACATACATACATACATACATACATACATACATACATACATACATACATACATACATACATACATACATACATACATACATACATACATACATACATACATACATACATACATACATACATACATACATACATACATACATACATACATACATACATACATACATACATACATACATACATACACAACGCCAAATATGCCAATTTTTGGTTGTCCTTGACCTTTGAGCGGCGATTTAACTTGCACGGAAACACATTTTGGCGACTTCTATACACCATTAGAAGCGCAATTTGTGGGGCTATAAAATAAAGCAATCTCCCAGGGGGTTCGGTTTTTTGTTTTCGAGTAAAATCCAATTTAGTAAGTTTCACCATGCCGAATTTTCGAGATTTTTTCCAAATTTCGTGATGTGGGGACCGAACGAAGCAAGAGAAAAGCTCGTGTTCTATGTCAAAAGAAAGCCCATGACATGGCGATTCGATTGCCATGAATTACAAGGTTCTAGCTGGCCGGAATCGCAAGTTATGCTCACTCAAACATGACACCTCAAGTGGCCGGTTTTGCTTGCTGGTGAGCCTACTTCCGAGGCCTGCCTCTGGCGAACAAGGACACGCAGGAGGCTGTGCTCTTCAAGTTTAGCATAAGTCATCGTTAGGTACAACTTCCCCAAACTAGAGACCCCAGAGCTAAGTTTTAGCGATGGCCGATTTTTCGATTTGCACATAGCAGGGTCGATTCTCTCGCGAACTGACTCTTAAATACTGAGTTTAAGGTGGTGGTCTGGCATCGGCGTTAAAGCACTGGACCGCGGGGGGTCTGGGGGGTTGCCCACTCACCCATCGTGGGCTCTAAGAACACCAGAGTCCGCACCTGAAACTGACTTTTCTTTGTGGACCTATGTACTCACCCACAAAACAATGGCCGCAATCCTCCAAACGGGTAGGCCCATCCCAAATTTTTGTGTTTCACTACACCAACTAGGAACACGAATTTCTGGATATATCCCAAAATAGGTCAAGTATCCTTTTCCTGGCCCATGTCTTGTCCGACCCTATCTAGAATCGGGTATCCGGGAGAGTTGTAGGTAATTGAGGCCATGTATTGGCTGACTTATTACCCAGTTGCATTGAGGTTCAGAAATAATACTTTAGGTTACTAGCCTCAAACACACCTCATGTTGCTCAACGCCCACAGCAGGCAAATCCAGTGGCTCTGACTCTTGAAGTTCCAATTGATCAAAACTGTGTCGCATTTGTAGATGCAATCGACTGAGTCTTGAGACAACCGACTGCAGCTGCAGGAAACTCTCCTCTGAGTCTGTCTGTTGCACCTGAAACTATTAATTCATTATAATGTACACCGTAATCCATACATATACATACTACTAACAAATGGCCGGACCGATCCGATCCGATGCGGCGGAGGGGCGGAGGGGCCATACGATGTACAGCCCTACGATCAGACCTGCACGGTCCATTTCGCGACCCCTGATATCGTCATCTCATACGCTGTGCCCTTCTTTCACTGCCAAGCCACTCCTAGCCATGCTGTTGGGTGCCAGTCACTAAGAGAGTGCCTGGCGTGGTGACCTTATGGTGCTGTCAGCTCCCAACGGCCGCCCGGCCAGTGGCACTAAACCGGTATAGGCCTTATTTCTGGTTTCTCAGGCAGTCCCTGAAATCGCTATCTTCTTTTCCTCCAACACAAGCATGCTTTGGGGAGCGGCTTTCGGTGCTCAGGCAGATCTAGTCGGTTCCCATTTACCTATTTGCCGTCAGCAGCTTTCGGTGGCCTGGGTTGGGCTTTGTGTCGACGACCAGCTCTGCGGCAAGAAACTTGCCGCGCTGAGAGGACGAACGCACGACATCGCACACAGTGGCTTTGCGGCCTAAACCACTACACCAACTGTGCCGGCAACCCTGTATACATACTACAGTCTATTATGAAACAAGAAATTGGAGGTTTTCCTGCTCATCAAAATTCTCTGCATGATTGTACGAGTCTGAATGACGATGAATACAGTATCCGTGCTTGTCAGACCCCAAATTAATGAACCGCGGTCCCCATAAATAGGGTGATCACTACTTGCGCCTTTTAATGTTTTGAGTGTGCACATTTTTGGCCATTTTTTGCTCCAAACGGGCCACCGTCCTTGGGCTTGTACGAATATTGTTATGTTTATGCGTAATTGATAGCTAATCGTCATATCTACCCATATGCTCGTGGGTAGGCATATCCGTCGGCAGACTCGAATGCTACGATTGTTTTAGTAAGTGGCGGTTCCGGGGGAAAACGGCCGATAATCGATGAAGTAAGCCGATATGACGAGCGCGTAATCTGAGATGGTATCCGCCCATTTCGTCCCGACCGTTTCGTCCCGTTGCTGTTAGTCCCGGCTGTTTCGTCCCAACCGTTTCGTCCGGGCCAAGTTTTAAAGTGACCGTTTCGTCCCGGTTCACAGAGTGAAACATGCACAGCCAAGGCGCGAAAACCAAATCGTTCATTCTTTTAAACAGATGCCAGTCTGTCATACGTACTCATACAATAAAAAAAACCATGCATAATAGTAGCTGTACACAATAACAATACTATGCTCAGTACGGCCGGGACAGTTGGTGTAGTGGTTTAGGCCGCAAAACCCTATGCGCGCGGGTGGTCAAAGTAATTTTATTAAAAGAATAAACAGAACAAAATGCCCAAGCCCAAGACTGAGACCAAACAGATAGGGGTGGGGACGAGCCGCTAAACGGTCACTAACACCCCACCTCAAAAAAATTTACTAAAATCGGTATCAGAAACAGCGTTGCGGAAGGCTCGCGCAGAGCGCAAATTATCTGTTTCATTTGGTAAGGAGTTCCAAATATTTATTACTCGCATGGCAAAGGAATATTTTCTAATATCAAGCCTGGACTTCGGTAAACACAATTTATACTGGTGACCACGTGTGTTGAGATTATTAAATTTGAAAAACAAATCAACAGGGAGGTCAATTTGTTCGCAATTAATTTGTACACCATTACAAGAAAAAAGGTCAGCAACTATTCTTCTTTTTGGCAAAGACTCCAAACTGAGCAATCTTAGCCTTTCGGAATATTCAAAATTCACAAGATCTGGAATTCGGCGAGTAAATAATCTGTGTACCATTTTAATCAGATCAATGTCCTTAAGTAAATATGGATTCTAGACCTCTAAGGCATATTCTAACTTATGACGAACAAAAGTTTTGCACAGTTTTTGTACAGTTTGATAAGAAAATTCTTAGTCTTAGTTTCAATTAAAAACATTTAATAATAAGGTTAACCAACCTAAACCCGTTTACTGCGATTTGATCAAAATCATACCAACCAAATTAAAACTGAATTAGCTGGTACTATACCATACCATATCGAATTCAAATCGCCAAGTTTATGCTATGCCATACCTTATTAAATTCAAACTTTGAATTTGGTCGGCATCCCTGGCGATAGCTGCATTCTCTCTGCCCTGATGGTCGCGCGTTCATCCACTCGGCGGGGCAGATTGGTCGTCGGCACAAAGCCCAGCCTATGTAGGCCACCGAAAGCCACTGTGTGCCTGGCATTTGACCTCTTGTTGAGTTGTGGCGGATTTGGCATTTGATTTTGCCGCCGCCTTTGCAATATACTGTAGTTAGCAGCGGGACGAAACGGTCACGCTTAAAAATGGCCGTGACTAAACGGTTGGGACGAAACAGCTGGGACGAACAGCAAGGGGACGAAACGGTCGGGACGAAACGTCCTACAACCATCTGAGATAGCATGCAGTAATTGGTTGTGGATGTGCTGGTGCATAAAACAATAATGCACAAGTCAAAAGTAGTTGTTTGATACCGGATTTGGTCATATTTGTTAAAGATTTACAATTTGGGTGCGCACATTTTACATTCTTTTGTTCGAGACCAAAAAAAACGTATCTAAGGTAAAGCTGAATATAGCATGCGGTAATTAGATGTTGATGTGTAAAATAATAACCAGGAGATCGTCAGCAGTCGTTTGATACCACATTCAAAATTATGTGTTCAAAATTTGAAATTCGAGTGATCTCCCCAACTGAGAACGATCGCAAATTGCTGTCTCCCTGAAGCCATTCCAAAGTGCGGACTAGAATAGGAGTAAATCGAGTACTAGAATTCCCGCCATCTGCTATCCGTTTTAAATTTTCATAATAGTACCGGTACCATATATGGTGCCCCCACGTTCGGCGACTGTGGGGGTACTATATATGGTACCCCTACCCATGGTCATGGGTGCATATATTATATGCAATGGTCATATATTATGGTACGAAATCTGAACAGAGTGGTTGGTATCATATATGGTGCCGGTACCGGTACCAATGCGAAGGCAGGGGTGCCATATATGGTGCCGGTACCATACAGTATATGGTACCACTACCCTAGGTACCGGTACCATCTATGGTACCAGCAACGGCGTTAAGTGCCTGACTGTACTAACAAAGGGCCAGGTTGGCTTACATTTTTACAAACAAATATACAAACCTGGTCATTCAGTTGCACGGCTCTGGCCAGCAGCCCCTCGATGTGCTGAGAGAGCAGACGAGCCTTCTCCTCCTTCAACGCCATCATGTCGGCCACCTCTGCAGTGAGCTCCTCTACCAGCTGCTGCGATACCTCCCTGTGCACACTCTCTCTCTCGGTCTGCTGCTGTTGTTGCTGTCGCTCCTGACGGCGTTCCACCACCCTCTTCAGTGCGTAGTTGACCACCAGACCGTCCTCTGCACTCACTTCAGCTCGGCACTCAGGACACCGACAGTCTGGAGTCAGCATTTGTTGTTTAGTTAGGCTACGTAATATGCCAAACATGGCGACTCGTGGCCTGTCGCTCCGACGGCTTTGTGTTACTGGGGCGATATACTTTGTGTGTTTGTTTTTGGAGAAAACTGCTTGGCTTAGAATAAATGCTTCATACTGTACACCACATGTACATACTATTGTCGCCAAATCATTTTAGGCCATAAATTTTAATTTTTTGGAAGAAACGGAAATTTCCTTTTTACAAATGTTCTTTGTTTTTATGAGATCAAAACTAGAATACGCATCTGAGGTTTGGAGTCTATATCTATTGGCAGATATTGATTTAGTAGAAAAAGTGCAGCGCTCATTTACTCGTCGTTTACTTACTCGTCGTTTACCGTAAGTTGTCGTGTGAGTGCGTGTATGAGTATTGGCAATTGCGTTTTAGGTGTGAATGATATTAGCATAGAGTGGTGTATACGCGGAGCTATCACCCCTCTGTTGTAAAACATCTCTGCTATAACTGGCAGGTTAGCGAGACTGGTCCGCTACCGGCCAGTGTGTGTGTAATTGTGTAATTGTACCCTTCTGCGTGTAGCCGTTGTTACCCTTTCTATTTGTTATTAAAAGACGGCCGTCCTTACGACTCTTATGGCTTGTTAGCACCGTGCTGCAAATCAAACTACAACTCACGCGCCGACAACCACTCGCGCCCACCGTGTCACTGGTGACGCTAGTCAATTCGCAGCTGTTGGTGACTACATTTTTCGCCACCTACTGCCAAGCCATCGGGGTGCAGTTTGGACACTGCGTATCATCGCCGTATCCTGTACTTATCGCGATCTGGTGCAGTCTGGATACTGTTCCTAAATCGCGCCGTCATCCATCACAACCGCCGATCGCTGCTGCCTGTTATCACCAATGGGGCCGACGCAAGACCGGGACGCCGATCAAAGCCGACCCAGCGCTGTAGTCAAAGGGTACCGTTTATTGGGACGCCGATACACGCAACCGGCGACTAGCGCATGACAACCAGCCAGCCAGTCGATCAGCGCCAAATTCGAAAAAGTGGTAACGAAAAAGTGGTAACGAAAAAGTGGCAATGACTGATCAGGAGCAGCGGCAGAATCCAGGACCAGCCAACCCGGTGCAGAGGGAAGCAAGAAGGGCCTGGAACATCCCAGACGTCCAACCATTCTGGCCTGTCGGTAGTCCAGAACCAAGGTCATGGACCAACTTCATATCGGAGATGGAGTTGTGGATCGAGCAACAAGAGATGAAGGAGGGCGTTCACATGACAGACCATGAGCTCAACAGCGCCATCACCAGTCGCCTCGGGCCTCAGGCGTTCGAGAGATTCAGGGACAGTGTTGGTCTGGATCGAGCAACAACAAGCCACCATGACTACAAAGAAGCACTCAGTAAGCTGCTCAAAGTGAAACGGTCTGCAGTCAGGGCCTACAAAGAGTTCACCTCCATCAGACAGCTATCCAGAGAAACAACTACAGAGCTGCTCTGCCGCCTTAGGCGGGCAGCCACTGAGTGCGATCTGCAGAACAAGCCCATCAATTACTTCATCGCTATCCAATTGGTGTGTGCTATTGGAAGCACATACACAGCTGTGCAGGAAACGTTGTTGAGCCATGCCGCGCCAGATCTTGGTGAGTTTACCAACCTCCTGCAAGCTGCTGACACTGCCAAAGCAGATCAAGCTGCCATCGACGATAATGCAACAATTATGGCGATTGTTGCTGCCGCGCAGAAGCAGAAGCCAGGACAGCAGGCAAACAAGAAGAAATCGTGGGGATCGTCAGGCCAGGGTTCTGTTGGGAGGAACCCGCACACCTACGGGTATGCCTACGGGTGCTGGCCACACCCCCACCAGCAGCAGTCAAGCTCTCGGTATGCAGTTGGCCAACAGTGTGGGAACTGTGGCTATGAGCGACACACCAGCCTGGATCAGTGTCCAGCGCGCAATCGAGTGTGCCAATTCTGCAAGAAGAAGGGACATTTTCAAAGCGTTTGCAGGAAGAAAACCCGTCAGGCAAACGTTTCACGCAAGTCAGTGGGGTCCGTTTCCATTGGTGCAGTGCAGCATGCGTTCCAGCTGAGGGTTCAAGTCCAGCCATTGGGACAGCTGCCTCAACCAATCACCTGTGCTGTGGATAGCCAGGCTGATATCTCGGGACTACCAGAGCCGCTCATTCAGTCACTCTTTCCTGAGTTGAGGACCACACCAACTGACTGTCGCCTTCGCAATTTTGACTGCTCACGTGTCAACGCTGACCTGCAGACTTTCCCGTGCAAAGTCATTCATGGCAATCGGTCAGCTCAAGCCCTGTTCTACGTCCTGCCAGCTCAATGTAGTCCTGTTTTGGGAAAGGACTGCATCCAAGCCCTGGACCTGCAACTCTCGGGTGGAGATTTGTCAGCGAAGACAATCACAGGGGCATCTCAGGGTCTTCAGTCGAGACATCAACCATCCTCCAGTCAGGGTTCAAGTGCAAAGGCACAGACCTACAAAGCGCTCATTGGAGGGCGCTACCCTGCTCTCCTCAGCCCTGAGATGGATTGATTCCAGACCTGCAACACAGGATTGAACTGGAGCCTGACATAAAGCCCTATGAGTGCAAGGTGCGTTCAATTCCAGTCTACCGCCAAGAAGGTGCCCTGAAAGCCATTCAAGAGTTGGCAGATCTGGGAATTTGGACAAAAGTCGATCGTTCCACAGTGGTCAATCCAATGGTGGCCGCAGACAAACCTGATGGATCAGTGTGGGTCACCACTGACCTCACTCGCCTCAATCGTTTTGTGAGACCAGTGCGTTTTCCACTTCCAAACATCCGGGATGTCCATCAGCGCCTAGCCAAATCAACTGTGTTTAGCAGCCTTGACCTGGTCACGTTCTACCACAACATCGCACTACATGAAGACAGCAAGCCACTCACTGCTACCATCACTCCGTTGGGACTGTTCCAGTACAACAGACTTCCAATGGGACTGTGCGATGCTGGCGCTGTGGCTCAGAAGTTCATTTCTGAGTTGCTTGGAGACATTCCTGGGTGCATTCCCTATGTGGATGACATCATCGTGCATGCTCCAGACAAAGACACCCACGATAAAATTCTTCACCGGGTTTTGGACAGCCTGGAAAAAGCCAATCTTCGCCTCAACATCAAGAAGTGTCGCTTTGCCCAGTCAGAGATCAAATTTCTGGGTCATGTAGTGTCGCATGGAAGCATCAAACCTGCCAAGGAGAACCTGCAGCCAATCGCGAACTTTCCGGTGCCATCCAACACCAAGGAGGTCCAGCGATTTCTGGGTATGCTCAACTACCAGTCAGAGTATATTCCAGAGCTGCACCAACTGGCAGAGGCACTGAGAGCACTCACAAGAAAAGCGCCAAGCAAGGCAGGGAAGACAAGCAAGCAGTTTGTCAAATTCACCTGGGGCGAGAAACAACAACAAGCTTTCAACAAGCTGAAAGATGCTGTCTCCCAAGGATCTGCAATTGGCATTGTTTGACCCGAACAGGCAGACCATCTTGACCACTGACGCAAGTGACTGTGGGATTGGTGCTACCCTCAGCCAGATTCAGCCTGATGGGACTGAACGACCAATTGCCTATAGAAGTCACACACTTGATGAGCGCCAGCGCAACTACTCAGCCAGTGAGCGAGAAGCCCTCGCGGCCATGTACTTCGCTGAGTATTGGGAGAAGTTTTTGCTGGGCCGCCACTTCATTCTCAAGACTGACCACCAAGCGCTCACCTCCTTGCTGAAGCAGTACGGCAATGGCAGGAAGAGTGGGAAGTTTGAGCGTTGGTTCGAACGCCTAAGTGTCTTCAACTACACTGTGCAGCACACACCAGGCAAATCCAACGTTGTGGCGGATGCCATCAGCCGAATCCCTGAGTCAAAACGAGCCAAGACTGCAACCACCGGCGTGCCAGACCCGTTTGTCAAGGCACTACATGCTGTGACAGAGCAAATCAAGGGACCAACGTGGTCAAGCCTCCAGAAGCTCACAGCCAAGGACCCTGTGTACCTCCCTGCCAAGGACCGAGGATACTGTGTAGTCTTGATCGACTACATGTCAAGCTTTCCTGAAGTGCTGTGGACAGAGGACACCACCAGCACCACCATCATCAGTTGGCTGAAGGAATTGTTCGCAAGGTATGGACACCCTGCTCAAATCCTCAGTGACAACGGTCCTCAGTTTGTGAGCCATGAGTTCGTCAACTTTTTGACCAGCAGAGGCATGAAACACCTGCGCATCACGCCATACAGCCCCGAGCGTAATGGCCTAGTGGAGCGGTTCAATGGGACGCTGAAAGGTGTTGTGGAAACACTACAACCCAACCCCAGCCGCCATGTGTGGGATGCAGCGATGCTCGACTTCTTAGCCAACTACCGCGCAACTCCTGGTAATTGTAGCCAGAGTCCTGCCGAACTCATGTTTGGAAGACAAGCACGCTTGCCTTTCCAATTCACTCAACCAACTACTCAACCAACGCCTGCTGCCGCCATGCCTACACCTCAGCCTCAAGCTCCAGTGGACCGAAAGCTCATTGGAAAGCTGTACCACCCAGGTCCATTCCGGAAGGGGGAGAAGGTTCGCGTGCGCAGACCAGCAGTGCAAATCCGCAAGGGACAGTCACCCTACACCAAGCCACTGCTGATCGTGGAAGTTTTGGGTTTCTGGACCTACCGCTTAGAAGATGGCCAAGTAGTCAATGCTCGCAGGTGCAAACGCCATTACGCTAGTCCCACCGCACCCCAAGATGAGGAGTATGTGCAACGGCCTAATGGCCCGGCCAGAGGTCATGGGACTCCACGTGCTAGAACGCCACCGCAGCAGCTGACTCCTCGGTCAGCCACACCTTTCTACACGCCGCCACAGCAACGCTACAACTTGCGAGACCGGCAGAAGATTAAAGCTCCAAGACGCTTGATTGACGATCTGTGATATGTTGCTGTGTGCTCTTTGTTTGTCTTTTGGTACCTGCCGGCAACATCACCCTCTCATTTCGAGGAGGGGGGTGGTGTCGTGTGAGTGCATGTATGAGTATTGGCAATTGCGTTTTAGGTGTGAATGATATTAGCATAGAGTGGTGTATACGCGGAGCTATCACCCCTCTGTTGTAAAACATCTCTGCTATAACTGGCAGGTTAGCGAGACTGGTCCGCTACCGGCCAGTGTGTGTGTAATTGTGTAATTGTACCCTTCTGCGTGTAGCCGTTGTTACCCTTTCTATTTGTTATTAAAAGACGGCCGTCCATACGACTCTTATGGCTTGTTAGCACCGTGCTGCAAATCAAACTACAACTCACGCGCCGACAACCACTCGCGCCCACCGTGTCATAAGTACTAAAAGGACGTTTTCTGCATAAAATAGATCAATTATTCCTTTATCATTTTCGGCAAAAGTTTTCGATTTCCGGAATGAATCACATTTTCGGCAACTGCCGATTTTCATTGGCCTATAGCTGTACGCACTACTACACAATACCACATTCACTTTTATATAATTAGCTACTGTATTGTAGCTAATGGTAAGTGTACACTTGCTTAAAAAAATTTTAAAAATTCTCCCTGCGGCGAACCGGTAAAAACCTTGCGGCGAATGGGTTCGCGGCAAAGTGGGAGCGGCGAACCAGTCGCGGCGAACTGGCCGGCTATCGTGTACTGATACCATATATGTTATTATTTCCCTGACGGTATAAAGATCAAATCTTGAGAAGAACGTAGAATAATCAGAGACCTAGTAATGGAAGGGAATGCACTCTCCGGAGGCATACCGTCATAATAAAGTAATTAATTAGTATATAGTTCTGACCTTCCCTAATTCCCCCCAGCTACACCTAACCAACCCCTATTCCCAGGCCATATGGTGCCGATACTTTGTATGGCCTAGTGCTACTGTTGTTTGGTATTGGATTTCTCGAATGTGTATGTGTAAGTGTATACACATTGTGTATGGTAATTTGTGTGTACACATTCAACGAAACAATGTGTATTTTTGTGTATGTATATTGTACAGAAAACGCAAATTTTTCGTAGATTTTTTTGAGCCACAAATGCTAGAAAAATCAAATTACTGCTTGAAAACAAGGATAGATTTGAAATTGAATTACTTTAGGCCATTATAAAGGATTTATGAGAATATCTACTGATTATTACTGCAGGAAAAACATCGAAATTTTAGGATGCTCCAAACTTTATCGACTTTTGCTGATCAAATACACATAGACAAAAATACACATTGTGAGCACTGTTTGTGCATGGTAATGTGTATGCATGGAATTTTCAATGCGTATGTGTATTAGTGTTCCAACGATATCAAAATTCGACAATATTCGATTTCGATATTTTCAGCTCAATATCGATCGATATCGATATCGATCTTTATAGTTATGCAAGAAAATCTGAAGATTTGAAAGAACAAAGTGCTCTTGCTGCTAATCAGTCAAGCATTGATGCAATCAGCAATCTGATATCAATTAAGTAGAGAATCGCAGAAAAGCTAGTGGCCTTCTGAAGCCCTTCAATGAAAAGGTTGACCCCTCAGGCCGATGTTGGCCAGATGTGGGCCGACCCACCCTCATTAGGAATAAACGAGCTCAGACAAAATAGCGTATTTTAACTTATTTTAATGACAAATATGCCAAAAAAATCTTGACTTTAGTAAAAATCAGACTTTTTTTGCTTACCATCCTTTCAACCACCCATCAGCCGGCGGTACCCATCTGGATTTGAAAATTTACCACCCCTCAGCCGAAATGATGCCCATGTTTGCTTCTGCCCTCCTGCTTCAAGTGTGCGGAGTGAGCAGCTCTTCAGTGTTGCTGCAGACAATTAACATGCATTTTGCAAGAAAGTCAGCTTTGGTCATGAAGAGATGGGGCAAGCAGGGTCATCTCACGGATCTGGCTGATATTATATCTCTCAAAATAGAGCACAGTGGAAGACCGACGGTGCATGCCCGGCCACCAGCAACCCCCTGGAACCGGACCTACACCCCCTCAAAGTTGGGTCGGCAGCAATTTTCGGGCTCATTTTAATAGCTCTGACACCCTCCATTCAAACGATCACCCTTCATTCGTTTCTTAAGCTAGGATCCCGACTCGTGTATCGTTTTGTAGCTGTTCCAATGGCCTTTCATTTTCTGGTACTCACGTTTCCAGATCATAGCTGGCTACCGAGATCTTCACCGAAAACTGCGAAATTGCCGCAAAATGCCACTCCGTTTTTTTTCGAAAAATCTTTATAACTTTTTGTGCAAAGGCCCTGCCAAGCTAATGTTTTAACAAAAGTTAGGCATGCGTTGGCCAAACAAAATGAGCACACTAAAGTGTGCGGTTTGGGGGGAGGGGGTCTTTGACTTCTCAGTGTTCGAAAAAAAATTTTTTCTGCAAAGCTTAGTGGTTAGCATACTGTTATATGCAGTTTTGTCTGCTGAGTTCGAAAATGCATTCAGTTTAGCTACATTCGCTCTGGATCGGGAGAAATTGGCGTCCAAAGTTGAGACTAACCCTATTTCTTGAGTGGCACTACTCACTAGTATGACCATTAAACGTGGTGCAGTGCAGTTTTTCTTATGTAGTTTCTTCTGATGATTCCGAAAATAACTTTATTTTTGCTCTACGTTGCCTAGTTTTGAAGATATCGGCATTTTTATGATTTGGGAAGAAAAAGGCTGCACTTGTTATAACATGGTCGTTTGAAAAGTGACTCAATTCAGTCGCATGTAGGGTACCAGAGCCATCAAATTTATATCACCTAAGGCAGTTTTTGCCGCTGATTACGAAAATGACAACTGTTTTTCAATCTGACGGCCCCTTAGAGACTTATGTAGTTTTTATGCCCTGGTACTCAGACAATAAGTTATCCGTTAAATCTGGGCATAATGTGGTATCTATCTGGTGCAGTTTTTTCCGCTGATTCCGAATATCATCATATTTTTGCGCTACGGCCACTCAGTCGTAAGTTATGCACCTCTGAAGTTTCATTAAGAAACATGCCGTGAGAAGCCGTAATCCTGAAATAAATGTTCAGCATTCATGCATTTCTGAAGGGAACCTTTTGTCAGTCAATAGTGTACCCGACCTATTTTGACCCGCTGAGTTAAAAAATGACCTTTGTTTTTCTCTACTGCTGTTCAATTTCGAGATATTACGGATGAAACAAAATTTGCATTAATATGCATATATCTCCACAAGGAGTAATTATAGATGAAAACAAACGCCATTTTTGAACTCAGCGGGTCAAAGTGGGTCGGGTACACTATTGGCTGACAAAAGCTTCCCTTCAGAAATGCATGAATGCTGAACGTTTAGTTCAGGATTACGGCTTCTCACAGCATGTTTCTTAATGAAGCTTCAGAGGTCCGTAACTTGCGACTGAGTGGCGGTAGCGCAAAACTATGAAAATATTCTGAATCAGCGAAGAAAACTGCACCAGATAGATACCATTTTATGCCGAGATTTGACAGATAACTTATGTACCACTGCGTAAAAACTACGTAAGTCGCTCAGGAGCGGTCAGATTGAAAAATAGATGTCATTTTCGTAATCAGCGGCAAAAACTGCATTAGGTGATATAAATTTGATGGCTCTGGTACCCTACATGCGACTGAATTGAGTCACTTTTCAAACGAGCATGTTATAACAAGTGCAGCCGTTTTCTTCCCAAATCATAAAAATGCCGATATCTTCAAAACTAGGCAACGTAGAGCAAAAATAAAGTTATTCTCGGAATCATCAGCAGAAACTACATAAGAAAAACTGCACTGCACCACGTTTAATGGTCATACTAGCGAGTAGTGCCACTCAAGAAATAGGGTTGGTCTCAACTTTGGACGCCAATTTCTCCCGATCCAGAGCGAATCTAGCTAAACTGAATGTATTTTCGAACTCAGCAACACAACTGCATATAACAGTATGCTAACCACTAAGCTTTACAGAAAAAAAATTTTTTTGAACACCTTTGAGAGGCCAAAACACCCCCCAAACCGCACACTTTAGTGTGCTCATTTTGTTTGGCCAACGCATGCCTAACTTTTGTTAAAACATTAGTTTGGCAGGGCCTTTGCACAAAAAGTTATAAAGATTTTTCGAAAACAAAACGGAGTGGAATTTTGCGGCAATTTCGCAGTTTTCGGTGAAGATCTCGGTAACCAGCTACGATCTGGAAACGGGAGTACCAGAATATGAAAGGCCATTCGAACAGCTACAAAACCATATGCTAGTCGGGATCCTAGCTTAAGAAACGAATGAAGGGTGATCGTTTGAATGGAGGGTGTCAGAGCTATTAAAATGAGCCCGAAAATTGCTGCCGACCCAACTTTGAGGGGTGTAGCTCCGGTTCCAGGGGGTTGCTGGTGGCCGGGCATGCACCGTTGGTCTTCGACTGTGCTCTATTTTAAAAGATATAAATATCAGCCGGATCCGTGAGATAACCCTGCTTGCCCCTTCAAAGCTGACTTTCTCGCAAAATGCATCTTAAGAACCTAAGGTTGCTGTCTGAAAGCTGAGAATGCCGAGAAATTGATATTTCTGAGAGCTATCATGCCACTGCTAGGTTTTGACTATACATTATACCATCGATTTTTGAGTTGTCGAAGAAAAACTGTTTTTTTACTGTTTACTTTTCCGCAGAAAAAATATCGAAAATATCGATGCGAAATATCGCGATATCGATATCGAGGGTTAGGTGTAGCTGGGGGGGGGGGGGGGGAAATCAGGAAAGGTCGGAAATGGACTACGTACAGTATATATTAATTAATTAACTTTCTTATGACTATACGACTCCGGAACGTGCCCTATACTGATGCGCACCCCTAGGGGTATTTTTATATTTGGAAAACAGGCCTTCTGGAGCGTGCCCCATACTGATGCATCTCTAGGGGTATTTTTATATTTGGAAAAGAGGCCCTCCGAAGTGTGCCTATACTGATGCGTCCCCCTAGGGGTATTTTTGTGTTTAAAACAGGCCCTCCGAAGCGTGCCCTATACTGATGCGTCCCCTAAGGGTATTTTTTATGTTTTTAAAACAGGCCTTCCGGAGCGTGCCTGTACTGATGCGTCCCCTAGAGGTATTTTTATATTTTTAAAACAGGCCCTCCGGAGCGTGCCTATACTGATGCGTCTTTAGGGGTACTTTTATATTTGGCAAAACAGGACCCCCGGGGCCTGCCCTATGCTGACGTAGTGATCACTTGACTCGCCAGGCGAAGGGCTTTCAAATGATATATGACTAGTGATGCAACCGGGATCCCGGTATTTCCCGAAGAACTGGGAATTCCTGGTATTTTCACTCCCGGTTTCTAATCCCGGTTCACATTCTCTAATACCGGGAAATACCGGAAATACAGGAAAATAAATTTTATAACAGTATTGATAGTTTTTTGCAGATACTATGTATTTCAGTGACATCTACTGTATACCCAACTTTCTTTTGCCAGTACCAGCGGCACGCAAAACTTTGAATAAGTTATCAAATGACCGCTACTTGCTCAATTTGAGCGAACAGCCATGTTTTGCAGCTTCTCCTTTTGTTCCAAATATTTTTGTATTGGTTTAGGCCGTAAAGTTTATGTTCTAAACTTACAACTTTATAAAGGCCTTCAATTGAGCAAAGCCAGTCATTGATTGGCTATTCTTACGCAACTCTTTTGGTCCAATTGACATCGAGCTGCCTGGTGCCTGCCAAACCAACTCACTAACCCATTCAACATAAATTTGATCTCACAGTGTACTGTAGTTTAGCCCGCTATAAGAGAAAATCCTTGAGAAAACCGACTAGAAATGCTATCAATAGCTAAGCCGGATGTTGAAAACATTTATGTTTTATCATGCTGCATGCGTTTTGATCGATTTCCTGACATTCCCAATATTCTCATTTCCCGGTAATCCCGGTATTCCGCTCCCGGTTGCATCACTATATATGACACGACCATTTTGGACGATTTTGAAATTTTCGAATTTTGCCAAAAAAATAATCGATAATCGATATTTATCGATAGAATTCGTTAATTTATAATTAATTATGATCATTAAACACAATAATTTCTGTTTGGGATCGGTTCCTGTTTTCCCCCTAGTTACACCTGATCCTTTAATTTAATATTAATGTAATAATCCCCTGTTAATTTTAATTTAGATTTCATATTAATTCTATTAAATAGCAATTTTAATAGTATTTTAATAGCATTTTAATAGTAGATTCAAAAATGAACTGAAAAAGTTTTGGACACACTTTTGCGAATTGGTGAAACAACATCTTTTGCTTGAAGTTGCTAGTGCAAGTTGAAAATTTAATCAGAGATCCAACTTAGAAGCATTTTTTTCTGGAACTTTATAACCATGCTTTTTAAAATGGCTTTGTCTGAATATGGTTTTAAGCACACATGTAACAGAGGAGTCTGGGGGTCTGCTCTACTGTAATTTTAATAGTGAAAATGTAACAGAGGGGTCTGACTGGGGGTCTAGCCCCCACCCGAGTTAAGCCAGACCCCCTGGATGTGGTGACCCCCCGATTTTCAGGTAAGTAAATTTTTGAGCAAATATTTGCGATTATTTACAATTTCAGACACAAAAAATGCAAAAATCGCCTCTAAAATAGCACTTTTTAGCTGTATTTCAGCCCAAATTATCGATTTTTGACGATTTTAGCCGATAAATTACGATTTTTTGCGATTTTTGAGCGTTTTTTAGTGCCCAACCCACTCCCAAAATTTGAGCTAGACCCCCGGCCGGCGCCAGACCACCCCAACCCCTCCCCTTCGGCGGATGACCTGTTAAGATATTCGAAATTGCATGCGAACCGAAGCTAGGCATGTAAAGCTGATGGCCGTCAGGCACAGGTGGCCAAAGCGATGTCCATTGAAAGGGGAGTGATGAAAGATTGTGATTTAATACTGTAGATCATATGATTCTTTATTGTTTCTTTGGTTGACTGTTAGTTATATTGTTGTGTTGTCTTACTGGTCTGCTCTCTCTCTCCGAATACAATTCTCTTCAATACATAGGTTATTGAGTAGATTCAGGTCCTTTTGTCATTGTTGCCTATTACCGTAGTGAGAAAAGTTCCATTGTTTCCAAGATTCGAGATTCAGTGGGCTGTCAGACACCTTCAATTTTTATCATTTTCTGAGGAAAATTATGATTTAAATTATAGTATTATAGGTAACTTCTTCATTGTCAAACAAGGTCAAACTATTAAAATGTTATTAAAATACTATTAAAAATAAATTTTAATATTCAGCCCCTCTTTGTATTTTCAATTTAATTTAATATAGCTAATAGTAGGCCCTCTATTTTAATGTTAATATAAATTTAATACTATTAAAATGGCACGATTAATAATAGTTTTATTTTAATATTAATATATCAAAATAACAGTACCCCGAACTAATATATAAGTGTATTACCATTAGGAGAGAGTCGCTTAAGCTGAGAGATGCAGTTGAAACAGAAGGAGTGACCGCACAACAGAGAGACCGGCTGGTCGAAGGTGTTGAAGCAGATCGGACACTCAATGTCGCTGCTGCTGGAGTCCATCGATTCTGTCTTCCTGTCCTCCTCATTGCTTCGGCCACTAGCCATTCTTCTGTTGCTCGAACTACACTTTTCTTTGCCGCAACACAGTAAAACCGAGTGATGGATAAAAAGAAAAGAAAAAGGCTAGAATCTAAAGCTAGCGCAGACGCGTCGGACAATGTGGGCGCATATGCGTAGACATACGCCCAGGGATGCCTACCATACCTAAATTGTACTAGTACTAGATCAATCTTTGAATTTAGTGCAACTAGCTTACCAAACCAAATTCAAAACAGCTCCTTCTATACTATACCATACCATTTCAAAATCAAACGTCTTTACCAGATTCCCAAACCTTTCTGCATGTTTTGATTCTAAAAAACTGAAGAAAGGTGGATTGAGCATAATTTCCAAAGGCTTCTATGACATTATCACAGCAAACTACCACTACTGTACCAAATTCATACCAAAATCATACCAACCAAATTCAAACTGAATTAGCTAGTACTATACCATACCATATCGAATTCAAATTGCCAAGTTTATACTATACGCAAACAATATCAAATTCAAAGTTTGAATTTGGTAAGGCATCCCTGCATATGCCTACGTGGGCATAGCCTACATACTACATACCGGTTTTTCCGTAAAAACGCCCATGGGCGTTCATTTAGTTTTGGCACTTTTCACAGATTCTGTTCTAATCTGAATAAACGCCCAGGGGCGGCTATTTGGAAAGTACTGTACATGTGCGTTTATTTGTAATTGGCAACTGCTTTCTAGCTGAGCGCGGTCTGTCTGTGAATTGATTTTTTGCACCGATTTTTCAACAACGACTCATGCTTCTAGCCCCAATTTATGAGGTTTTGACCCATTTTTCATCATTTTTTTATCCTTTAAATATGGACAAAATGTTTTAGCTTAATAAACCCAGGGGGCCACTATTTGGAGGGCGTTTATACGGCAAAACCCGGTACTAGACTAATAGTAGTACCTTTACAAATAGGAGCACATACAGTACCATTACTACTACAGATGTACAAAACTTATGTAAGCTCGCGGCTCGAATATGCCACGCCTGTATGGAATCCATATTTACTCAAGGATATAAATAAATACTGATGAAAATGTGTAGAGGGCTTTTACATTGCCATTACCAGATATGCTTGGTCTTCAAGGCCGTTACCTAAGGCAAAAAACTATTGGACCTTGAAACACTGGAATGGCGCAGGCTCGTCGTTGATCACCAGTATGTATATGAAATCGTACATGGCCTAGTGGATTTAGATTTTGATCACTTTTTTAGTTGGAATCAAGTACCATAAACGGCGTTAAGTGCCTGACTGATATAGTTCCCCATTACAGTGTACGTAAAAGGCTCTACTTTGTTATAATGGACGAAACGAACTCGCGCTGTGGCACAAACATCTAGAAAATACGCACTAAACTGTAAACTCAAAGAGCGAAAACGAACAATTATTGACAATCACTCACAAATTCAAGACGAGCAAAATATGCCTCAATACATGCATAAACAAAATAGACAAAACATGAAAATTTCAGGAGAAGGATCGCATTTTATCTTCCAGCTGGAATACTTCATTTGCAATATCCTTGCAATTCACGCGATTTGGTCACAATTCGGCGCCCATTCGCGTGATTGCACGTCCGCCGGCGCGCAGATTATAAATCCAAGCCAGTTGCTTCTGATACTGCAGAGTTGGTTACGCTTTATGCAAATTTTAGATACTGCTGTACAGACAGTGGCATCAATCAAATCAGAAACAATAACAACCGAATGAATTATAATCACTTACAGTACACGGTAATATCAGAAATGATTTTTCAGTTCATTCATACTTCAGGAATTTTGCAGTCATCAGCAAATAACTTTAGGGTACTGTTGTTTGTGTATACACATACACATTTACCATACACAAAAATACACATTGTTTTTCCAATGTGTATACACATACACATTGAAAATTCCGATACACATTACCATACACAAACAGTACTCAAAATGTGTATTTTTGTGTATGTGTATTTGATCAGCAAAAGTCAATAAAATTTCGAACAAAAACCTAAAATTTCGATGTTCTGCTGCAGTAATAAACAGTAGATATCCTTAAAAAGCCTTCAAATGGCCTAAGTAACTGGATTTCAAAGCTATGCAAGGTTTCAAGCAGCAGACATTGATAAATTTGATTTTCCTAGAATTTCTGACTGAAAATCTACCAAAAAATTTGCATTTTCAGTACAATACACTTACACAAATATACACAAAAATACACATTGTTTTATTGAATGTGTATACACAAATTACCATACACATTCGACGGTAAATGTGTATACACATACACATACACAAACGGAAAATCCAATACCAAACAACAGTACTTTAGGGATGCATTTTGGAGATAGGCTGGTAATCTATTAATCACCACCAAGAAGCATAAAGGCCCTAAGACACTGCCCTGTGGTACACCTGAAGGATTTACAGTGGTTCTAGACAACTGTCCATCCACACAAACCTTCTGCTTTCTGTTAGTGAGAAAGGCTGTAAGCCATTTTAAGAGTAAACCTCTAATTATATATGCCCAGAAAGACTCAACAATTTTAGATGGAAGTACTTGGTCAAAAGCTTTCGATATATCGGCGTAAGCTACATCGATGGCCTCCTTATTGTCTAACATCAAAGTCCACTCGTTCATGCATTCAACAAGTTGAGTCACAGTTGAACGCCGAGACAAAAAACCGTGCTGATTAGGCGAAATCACCTGATTAGTCCGAAAATGCCTTAAAATATACTCTTTGACTATTACTCTACATCAGGGATGTGAGGTGGGAAAAAAACACCGGAAAAAAACTGTTTTTTTCCGGAAAAAAACCGGTTTTTTTCCTAAGGGTCGGAAAAAAACATAAATCGCGGAAAAAAACTCAAGCTAAAAATAGCTATTTTACGTCATTTTTCGTTTAAAAAATGGACTTTTGCTATGTATAATAGGCCATACTGACTCAAAACTGTTAGAAAAACAACAAAAAAGACCAAATTTGGCATGAAAAAACAAAAATGCAAACTGCTGTAAGAAAATTTGCATATAGCGTTATTTATGGAACTTGTCAGGCACAGTTTCATGCCTGTTTCGTGATTTATATCAATGTAACACGTGTATTTCTGGTCTAACAAGACTGAGGAAGGCGCTAGAAAGCGTTAGGAATCATAAAACCAGCCTAGGATACTCAGAACTTGGGCTGGAGTTTTTTTCCGCGATTTAGGAAAAAAACCGGAAAAAAACCGGAAAAAAACTGGAAAAAAACAGGCCGAGGTTTTTTTCGGAAAAATATACAACCCTGCTCTACATGCTACACAGGTCAAACTTACTGGACGGTAGTTTTCAACTTTAGATTTAGAGTTTTTCTTATATATTGGGCTAACAATAGCACTAAGCCAGTCCTCTGGCATTTTCCCAGTGTTAAAAGAGACCTCATAGATTATACTTAGCGGTTCAGCTAGCTGCCAAGCTAATTCCTTGTAGAACATACTGGGCAGCCCATCTGGTCCTGCAGAAAATTTTCGCTTTAGGGAGGAGAGATAACTGAACACAATTTCAGGCGGAAAATGCACTGAACTCAAAGAGTCAAAGTTACTGGGCAACAGATTTAATGAAGGCTTATTGTCTTCTTGGTATACTGAGGCAAAATGATCACTAAACATCTGAGCTTTTACTTTAGCATCTGTTACAATAGATTCAGCAGCTGGTTGTAATGGACCTATTTTTGGTTTACACTTTAGCTGCGAGTTAACATGCTTCCAAAATTTAGCCTCGCTTCTAGAGTCTAATATTTTGCGTTCATGCTCTGCTTCTTCTTGCCTAGCTTGTTGGCGAGATGCCCTAGCAGCCTCTTTCCACCTCACTCTATCATCTTCTAAATTTGTCTGTGTATATCGTTTATGGAGTGCCTTTTCTCGCTTTTGCATTTGCCTTACTCTGGTAGACCAACGGGAGTTTCTAGTCTGAGCCTTCTTAGAAAATTTTGGAACAAACTTAGTAACTAAGACTTTTAAGCTTTTCAATAGTTTGCACCACATTTGATTGGCGGCAGCACAATCGTTAAAAAACAAGGGCCATGTAATTCTATCCAAGGATTGCTTTATAGCACTAAAATTGGCCTTAGCAAAGTTTTTTCGTAACTGCTTAACCGGCTCGTTAGGACCAAAAAGTCAGTTGAGAACTGTATACAATTGTGGTCGCTGCCATCTACAGGCTCAGAAATCTCTACCGTAGCAATTAAATACGGTTCACTAGACAATACCAGGTCGAGAATATTTTGTCCCTGAGTCGGTTCCAAAACTACCTGTAATAGACTAGATCGTAGGCACATTTCATAGAACTCACTAGCTACAGAACCAGTAGGAGCTCTAACTGCTTTCGCTACCCAATCGATACCTGGCAGGTTGAAATCCCCTGTAATAACACAAGGAAACCGGGACACCAGCATAGACTCAATATGTTGTACAAAGTCATTCGTCATATTACGGTCAAAAGTGATTGGCCATCGATATATCAATCCTAGTCTCAGACGCCTGCGGCACCCATCGTTCTGAGCCAAGGAAAAAATATCTAACCATAGGGATTCAAATCCACCACCACAATGAGGCTCTGCCACAAGCGCCACAGTAAAAGAGGCAGGGATTAATACTAAAAGCCCACCGCCAGTTTGCTTTGGTACATCAAATTGATCACGGTTAAGTCGAAAAATGGAATACTGATTTGCATCACAGATTACAGAATCGTTTGTAAAAGAATCTAGCCAAGTTTCTGTAACACAAACAATCTTTCCCTGCCACTCTGTATCTAGGGCCCGACCGGATATCCGGATCCGATCCGATCCGGCCGGATATGGCCATATCCGGATCCGGTACCGGATCCGGATATTACCTGCCGGATATGCCGGATATCAGTCACAGATGAGAAAACGTGATATTTTACGTATTTGAACATAAATATTGCATTCGACCGTCCAGGATTGACCAGGTCAGAAATTTGCAGCAGTTGTATGGTTCTAAAAACAGTTTTTCAGCTTGCCAGGAAGTATTTGAGTGCTCCTATCGGTGCGGTAGCTAGCGAGTAGACCTATTTCCTCAGAGAATTTCAATTTGTAGTCTTAGTTTGTAGTTAAAAATTTTCGCGAAAATAATTTGTAGTCTTAGTTTGTAGTTGTCAAATTCAGGTTCAAAAATATGTAGTTTTAGTTTGTAGTCAATTTGTAGTCAGGTTACCAAACGTCACAAATTTTATATTACTGCAAATGTTTCCCAAATGAACAATCAGTCATGGGAATGGCTTGCAAAAATAATTACCGGAAGTCTGTTAATTGGTTTTTCTGTGAAAAAATCGCCTTTTCTAATGGGGGTATTTCTGGAAAGAAAGACATAATTCAATGTTTAATAGAATTCCAATGCTGAACATTTGGTATTTTTTAAAAATACAATGAGATCTTTTTTTGAAAACTAAGACAAGAAAAAACACGAACGAATGTGCAAAAATCAATCATGTGGTTTGGTCACCTTTTTTTGAAAATTAATACAGGTAAAAAAGCGGGAAAATTGGAATAACGATCTTTCTAACAGTTTACATAAAAATTTGCTTCATTCTTGGTATTTGGTTAGCTTATCAAAAGCTCAAGACAGCTCAAAGGCCGATTGGGGACTCAATTTATAAGATTACATTAAAAAATCGGAAAATTTCCAAGAAAAATGACTACAAATTGACTATAAATTCGGCATTTAGACTGCTGGCACGATTTCGGAAGGCGATCGCTCCTCTCTGAAGCCCGAAAATGTAGAAATGTTGTTATTTAACAAGTATAACTTGCGGTCTTTGAACTACAATTATTAGATGTTGTTTTGAATCAGCTGTTATAGAACAAAGAATGTAGTATATATGTCGTTTATTGCATTCTAAAAATTTTAAGTTGATCAATGATATCCGGCATATCCGGATCCGATCCGGCCGGATATGAGCATATCCGGATCCGGATCCGGTAGAAATTTGTATCCGGTCGGGCCCTATCTGTATCCAAACCCAAGTGAAATTTGGCTAGTTTCTCAGAGCTACGAATCGATCTTGCATTAAAACACACAAACGCTAAAGGCTCCGGCACCTTATCAGGGCTTACAGAAAAGCCGAACTGTTAGCAGCGTCCCTCTCGCGCTTTTCTTTCTGTCTCGCCTCCCATCGGAGCGCCGCCTCTTTACGCTGCAGAACAGTTCTATCGTCTCTGGCATAAGCAGTCACTGCCCCGCACATCTGACGGCAACCGTTTGAAACCGCCCAAAAAGCGCCTGCGAGCGTTAGCGTTGTTGAAAATCACCTTTAGAATCCGCCGTCCGTCCTTGGTCTCTCTTTACTGCCGTCTCGAAAACCTTGTCAACCACATCTCCATCGATCGAAAGTTGACGCAAACAGTCCGAACGGTGTTGAAGTCAGAGTTCGGATCTTCCACAGAGCCGTCAGAGTCACTGTCGTCGCTCTCCTCCATGCCCACCACCACCACATTCAGTACCTTGCGCTCACGTTCTTTCATCTCCTCCATCTCCTTTTTTTTTGAATAGCAATTCTCTGACAACAGAATCTTTGAAATCCATAAGTCGATGCACTTTTGGGACCGGAATTTTCGGCCTAGACCACTTTTTTGGTGAAATTAAGCTAAACCTGTCGGGAAAATCACGAAACAGTGGTGATCTATGTCCATCACGCACACCCACATCCTGCCATTCCTTCGCTGCCTTCACTAATAGCAGGCACACATACTCGTTGTCAGTCTGGGCGGGCGGGCGGGTCTCAGCGGTACTGTTATTTTACTAGTGGATTTTTATTTTTACTATTTACAAAAATTTACTACAAATTCAGCCCTTCAATTTAATTTTAATTTTTGTTTTACTGGCTGAAATTCACCAAAATTAGTAAAATAGTAGTAAAATTTCTATTTTACTATTGACCCCCTTTGGTAATTTAATTTAATTTTTACTTTACTATTGGCTCATAATTTTACTTTTTACTATTATTTTACTACTAGTAAAGTACCTCTAGTATTACTAATTTTTGTTTTACTATACTATAGTAAAATAACAGTACTCAGCGGTACGTCCCCGTTCCCGTATGTCCCAAACTCACAACACGTGTGGTTGCTATTGTAAACTTACGTGCAACGGCAGCTCCAGTCGGTTCCCATTTTACCTACTCGCTGTCACCAGCTTTCGGTGGCTTGGGTTGGGCTTTGTACCAACGACCAAATCTTTGTGGCAAGAAAATTGCAACACCGAGTGATAAACGCACGACCACGCGCACAGTGACTTTGTGCCCTAAACCACTACACTAACTGTGCCGGCTTATACTGACCTCACTTTGTTTTGTAACGTTTTATGCTCTGCTTTTTATTTCGTAGTTCATAAAAGTCAAAACAGTGATTTTTTATGTATAGTGACACCCTTTAGCGAAGGCACCTTGGTAGTGTTGTTCAAAAATGCTGAAACCGTCAGATTATGGTCTTTTAACTGCTAAAAATACAGCAATTTTCAAAAATTGAAACAATAATTGAAAAAATTGCATAATTGAAATTTTCCAAAGTTCCATAATTTAATTGAAAATGTAATTGTAATTGAAAATAATGGAAAACTATTTCAATCAATTTAATTTAATTTGAATTGAAATTAAAAACGAAGCCCATAATTTAATTGTAATTGAATTGAAATTCAAATTCCATAATTTTACATCACTAATTGATACACACTACTATTTCAGAATTTGCGGATTTGTAGCTATTTTTCTTGGAAATTTTTCCGATTTTTTGTGTAATTGAATATAAATTGAGCCTCCAATCGGCATTTTGAGCCGTCTTCAGCTTCCGATTCGATCCTACAGTATGTGGCTGGGGTGTGCGGATGTGCAGTCTTATGATCAGACCTGCACTGTCCATTTCCCGACCCCTTATATCGTCATCTCGGACGGTGTGCCCTTCTTCACTGCCAAGCCACTCCTAGCCATGCTACTAGCTGCCTGACACTCAGAGAATGCGCGGGCCTGGTGACGTCATGGTAGTGTTAGATCCCAACGGCCGCCTGGCCAGTGGCACTAAACCGGTATAGGCCTTATTGCTGGTTTCTCAGACAGCCTCTGACGTCGTTGATCTTCTTTTCCTCCACACAAGCATGCTTTGTGGAGCGGCTTTCGGTGCTCAGGCAGATCCAGTCGGTTCCCATTTACCTACTCGCAGTCACCAGCTTTCGGTGGCCTGGGTGGAGCTTTGTGCCGACGACCGACCCCTTGCGGCAAGAAACTTGCCGCGCCGAGATGATGAACGCACAACGTCGCGCACAGTGGTTTTGCGGCCTAAACCACTACACTAACTGTGCGGGCCTGTCCTGAGCTTTCGACATCACTCACCAAACCGTTGAAATCACACAAAGAAAAAACTATTTTTGATGTAGTGTTAGAAAGATCGCTTTTCCAATTTTCCCCATTTTTACCCCATTAATCTTTAAAGAAAGCTGACTACATGATTGACTCTTGCACATCCGATCGTGCTATTCCTTGCCTTAGTATAAAGAAATATCCCATTCCATTTTTAGAAAAACGCCGAATGCTGAGCATTGAATTGATTAAAGATCTCTAAGGAGAACAAGCACGAAAACTAAACCTGGTCTGGCTCAGTGAGGGCCTGAGAAACCAAGCAAGCACTGAGTATGAGTCAAACTGAGCATGTTATTGTTACAGTGACAACAGGTAGCCAGCATTCTTTTCAGGACACATCTTGCTATCACGAACGAGATAGAGGCGATCGGCGAACCTGTAAAGTGCAAAAAAATCACGAACCAAACCAAACTGAATTCTAACGTAAGACCAATCACAGAACAGACAAAGTAAAAAAGTCAAGGAATCACAACGGCCGTACACTGCACACGACCAACAGAAAGCGGCTCCAGTTCAAACAACCGGTCAGCTCTGCCGTCATACTCCTCCACAGCTGCATTTACTGCTCCAATCACAATCACCTTCTCTCCCACAGTCGCCATGGCATGTCCCCAGTAGTCACAGTTCATGTCAGCCATCTGGTCCCAGAGCCCATGTCGAGTGTCAAAGGAGTAACATTTTTTACTGCCCACCGTCCCTCCAGTCACATAGACCATTTCACCCAGACCACAGGCAGCCGACATTACAAAAAGATCGGGTGTCTCCGGGGCAACTACCCACTGGGCTCGGTCAATCCGCAGCACATCCACTTTGGCCGCTCCTCCGAACAGAAATACCGACCCATCAACCTGAACTGCGCAGTGATTGGCTCTTGGAGTCGGGAGGTGGGGCATCAAGGTCCAAGAATCATTCAAGAACACTTCATAAGACTTGCTGGCCAATACACCAAGGCCGCCAAAGACAAAGACGTTGTCATTGTGGACGCAACAGGCAGCAGAGTAGCGGGCCAGGTGCATGGGGGTGGAAAATGTGTGAAGAACTGTGGGTTCGAAGGGTCGAGAGAGAAATGACAGATTTGGTCGAGTTGTCCTTTGGTCTCTCTCCGCCGATGATGTAGAGGTGGTTGTTGACGAATGCAGACATGTGGCCGAAAAGTGGTTCCCCCAATGGTGATATCGAGTTGCCGTTGGATGACGGGGGACTGACGGATGTCATACTGATCGATCCGATTCAAGATACTTACACAGAAGGGTAGACGACCACCCAATAGTAGGTAGACTGCCCGGTGAGAGTGTGGCGGCAGCACCTGAAACTTGGTTTAAAAGTTTAAGGTGAAACCTGAAATTTGGTTAGTTTAA
>JASANB010002632.1:0-47766 GCA_030248155.1 Sabatieria punctata
AAAAGAGAACAGGAACTTTGAGACTCGCAAGACAAATGGAACACTGAACAGGAAACAAGATAAGAAAGAGTATGATTTGAAAGGTGATCTGCGATACGTACGTTTAGTGGTTTTGATTGGTTCGCGTGTATTTACGTGCTGGGTTAGGGTATGGACCAGCAATAACAAGTGGTCCATTACCCTTGAGAGCAAGGCAGGTGGTGTTGCTTGTATACATTCTTTGGTATATGCTTCCTCACTTGGACACTCATGGATAGGTAATCTGTGGCTATGGTTTTTTTGGAAACTGATTTTGCATGTGGTTTGTTCTCAGGCTCGGGAAACTTTGCGGACACTGACCATAACCATTTTATGGGTATGGTATTTCAGAATTCAGTTGGGGACGCGTATGCTGTGGATACTACGATACCGGCTTCTGGCTAGATCTGTAGCTTTGTTGTACGTTTTCTAAGGTTACTATCAGGTTTGCTTCAGACACCACCGTTTACGCATGTGACTTCTGTTTCGGTACTGGGTATAACACCAATCCATGTCTTGAACACTATATTGACAAATAATCGACTTGGTCGATTTTAACTATCGTAAGGAACCGCTGAAGTACAAAATGTATGTAGGTATTCGATGCTTGACAAACTACCTTCTCCCGCTTGAGTATAGAGTGCATAGATGATGGCAAAGCGTGTATAAGGAGGGACCCGCTTCTTGCGGTGAATTCAACTGTGCTGAACTTCGCCTTACTTCGTATAATGCAGCTGGGTTGGGTGAGGAAAAGCAACGTAGGAAAGTAGGGCAGTTTTTGAAGAAAACAAGAGCGAATATGGTTTTATTGCAAGAAACGCATTCAGAATTGGCAAACGAGCTAACGTTTAAAGGGCACTTAGGGTTCGCAAATGCAGTTTTCTCCCATAGTGCAACAAATGCAAGAGGAACGGCAATCTTATGGAAAAAATAATGCTGACGTTTTTATGGAAAGCTTTCAGGTTGATACTAGGGGCAGATTGGTTGAACTTAAGGCTTCAATTTCAAGCCTAAAACTCCTGATCTATCGTGTATATGCTCCTAACCAGGACAATGAGAGGGTAAAGATCTTTGAAAAATTGGAACAATGGATAGACCAGAGAGAGGAACGATGATAGAAAAGTGATAAGTAGGTGGTGACTTTAATGTAGTGACCAGATAATGCCTTAGATAGGATAGGTGGTCGAGTAGGTGATGCACTGTCACCATCGGCGAGGTATCTGAAACAGTTTATGGAAAGAAGGGACTAGTGGATACCTGGAGACACATGAACCCACGAATCAAGCGATCAACATGGGGCAGGACATCAACTGAGGTTCGTACAAGACTCGATCGATTTTATATTGAGAGAGATATGGTGTCGGTAGTGAAAAATACAAAAAATGGAACAAAAGGTCCATCAGATCATAATGTAGTGCTACTAAAACTTGAGACTGATCGTTACATCCCAAGAGGCAATAGGGGTGTTTTTAAGATGAGTACTAGTATACTCCAGATGGAGCAGTATCAAACACAAGTGAAGCAGTGGCTAGAGACGATGAAGAAGAAATTCTAACAGCAGAAATCAGAGACCAACGAGTTGCATGGGATTTCTTGAAAATGCTACACACTTTTTTCCATTAAGATCGCCTGCTTAGTTCCTGAGATATTTTACCCTCAAAATCAAAACTGAGATTTTGGCAGTGAACAAGAGTGATAAACACAACCCAGCAGATTTTTTACTTTTGCAGCCATGAATCTTAACCGATTTGAATGAATCCTTTTTGAATGAAAGATTGATAAATTTTTCAAAGATTGGTGCACTTTTGTGAATCCACTGCTTAGTTCTTGAGATATTTGCCTTCAAAGTCGAAGCAGATTTTGGCGAAGAACAAGAGCGATTCTGGTGCACTTCATAATAAAAAACGGAATTCCTACTGCTGGAACAATGACACTGTTGAAGTGAACCGAGTTTATGTATCCATACAGCCGAAACCTCCATTAGTATACCCCGGGAAAGCGCAAACGCGCTTCCCTTAATACAAACGGACTGCTGATGCAATATTCAATATACATATACAAACAGACTTGATATACAAACCGTTTGTATATTTTCATTTGTATATTTTTGCAGTAAGTAGTTTAGCACATTTTGGCCACTTTCGTACGGTAATTGAGATATTTTTACGGTTTATTCGGGTGTTTTTGTATTTTGAGCCTATGTCTTTAACTTTTCCAGAAGAATTTGTTAAATTTGCGGTTTAGCCTCGTCTGCATTAAGACTAAATATTATTCATCTTCATTTTAGAAGTATTTCGCAATGAGTTTTGCTGTTTGAAACGAAAAAATGGAATAGTAGGCACGCTCAACGACAAAATTGATAAATCGAATCCCGCACGTTTCCCTTTTCGTTTCATCCCAGTTTTAAACGTGTTATTAGTTTTTCAGATAACCCCATTCAGCCATTCTCCCTATGATGCGTAATAACGATTTCAGGGGCTATTTCTGCTTAAAACTATACCTATGTACGAGCCTAGTAGGCCTTAATCGAAGTCTAAGCCAGAACCTAAGCCTTATCATACCTGTTAACCTAAAACTAAGGGGTGTACCTAAAGCATAAGTTTGAATTTGTTGCTAGCATTTGTATTACTTAAAGATTTTCGAGCACCAGTGACTTACCCACACCGCACAAAAATTTTCTTGATATTACAGATCCTTAAAAAGCCTGAGTTTTAGCAACAACATAAATTTTAGCTGGTAAAAATTTTAGACTGAGGGCAGTATCACTTAATAGAGTTCGCACCGGTTGGGAGAACTGCCTGAAATCGGAATACACTCATGCAATTTGAGAATATTTCACGTTGGCTAGCCCTACAACGCCCTACCATATGATAATTACACCCGTCGTGGTACCCCTAACCCACCTGGTTTGTCGAAATCATGCTTTCCAGCAGAAAATTTATAATGTTCTTAATATACAAATATACAAAAATATGCAATATTGAAATTTTGTTTGTATATGTATATCTAATCATCATCTAATGCAGTTTTTGCCGTTGATTATGAAAATAACATTTGTTTTTCAATCTGATCACTCCTGAGTGAGTTATTTAGTCCTGATCCCTGTCATTTACATCGTAACAGATTTATGAACGAAATGCATGAAATAGTACCGATTACATGCAGTTTTCTTCGCTGATTCTGAATATGAGCTCATTGTCAAGCTAATCACATCTAGTCACGAGTTATTAACTCCTGACTGAGTTATTTAGTCCTGGTGCCCTGTCATCCACATCATCCAATATATTAAACAAACGCATGAAATAGTACCTAATGCAGTTTTCTTCGCTGATGCAGATTATGACGATCCAGTCTGATAGACTGAATAGACTATGCCTATCCAGTCACGAGTTATGGAACTCTAAACTTTCATCAACATAATTGCCTTCAGGAGCTTCATCTTGAAATAGGTTCTTACTGTTCCAGCACTTGTGAAGTGAATCGTCTGTCAATAAACAGTGTACCCAACCTATTTTGAACTGCTGATTTAAAATAAAATTAACCTTACTGTAATGTCGCCCCTACGTCCGCCGATAGGGCGCCTGTCATAAGCTTGATTAGTATTTGATGTATGTAGGCGGCGGACGCCCAGGTCAAAGGCTGAGGAGAGTCAGATGTTGCTAGCTGAGGACCAGCTGTGTCTAGAAGAATCTCTTGTATCGGTGACTGTGAATAAAGTGTATCTTGTATTGCACACGTCTACCCAATACAATATGGCGACGCGTTCCTACCCTGGATTCGAACTTTTGTCTTCCTAATGGCTAAAGTTGATTTGCCTGCGCCTAAACCTTTCTGGACGGACACTAGTGAGGCTTCGCCGAACTTTCGTGCTTGGTTCTCCGGTTTCGATAACTGGCTCGCGCTTCTTGCCGAGACCTTGCCTGTCGGCCAACAGCTCACCGATGTTCGTAAGAACCGTTATCTCTACCAGTTGCTTGGAGAAGAGGGCAGACGGCAGTTTTCAACCCAGCCCATTGTGGAACAGATCGCGACAGCCACATACAACGATTTCTCTGCTGCCGCCAGAACTCATTTCCAGAAACCTATTGGCATCGTCCGAGCACGTCATGACTTTCATGCCAGAATGCAAGGCTCTCACGAATCGGTCACAGACTATTTGACTGAGTTGCGTTCTCTTGTCATCGACTGCCGCTACGGTGCGATGGAAAACGAGCTGCTGGCTACTCAAATCGCGTCCGGGTGTTACAACGCTGATGCCAAGAAACAACTGCTTCAGAAGAAGGAAATTGACCTGAACGAGTTTGTCACTTTGATACAGGCGATTGAAAGTGCTACCATCGATTATTCTGAGATGGGAAATAGTTCTAAGGGGGCCACTAAGGTAGGGGTGACCAAAGCTAGTTCCAAACCCATCCAAAAGTCGGGTACTCGTTCAATCGGACCTCCTTCCGGTAGGGTTTGTCTGGGAAAGGCTCAGCCAAAACATCATCCGGCCAATCCAAACCATGTGCTGGTTGCGGTCAGTTAACGCATGCGTTCAAGTCGACTGAGTGCCCTGCTGCTAAAGTCGAGTGCCGCTATTGCCACAAGCTTGCGCACTTTGAACGCTGCTGCCTCAAAAAGCAGAAAGAGCAAAAATCCGGTCAGTCTGGCTCTTATCAGCAAAAAGCTGTGCGGTTGCGGCGCTCGCAAACCCAGCCCACAGTTACTGGTCAGGCACCTGACGATTTTTCCTGCTGCATGTACGTGCTGGGTAGCAATGGTTTTGTGCCAGTCCAGTCAGAATTGGATAGTGGCTCTGAGGCTACCACTATTACTGGCTCGCTCTATGACGCGCACTTTTCTGATAAGCCGCTTAAACGTCTGCATGGCCCGCTGCGTAATTTTGACGACAGCCCGATTCCTGGTGTTCGGGGCTCGTTTGGCGCAAATGTCAGCATTAACGGTCGGATGCAGCACGCGCGCATCTATGTCATGAGCGATACTTGCTCTCCAGTGGTGGGTAAAAATTTGATCCAGCCACTCAAATTGCTCACGCAGTCGGCTACTGTTCGCGTGGTCAAGCCGCCGGCCAGTTCTTTCAATTATGGCGCCTACATAGCTGAACAGTTTCCTGTGCTTTTGTCTGACAAGTTGGGCTGTTTTCCGGATTATCAGCACCACATTGCTCTGTCCGAGGACGCCCAGCCGTCTGCAAAGAAAATGCGTCCAGTGCCGCTCGCGCGCCGCGATGCTGTAGCGCAGGAAGTACGCGCGCTGGAAGACAATGACGTCTGGGAGGCAATGGACAAATCTTTGTGGCAACATCAACTAGTTACGGTGCCAAAACCCACTGGCGCTTACCGTATCACCACAGATTTGTCACCACTCAACCGATTTGTTATTCCTGACCGGTTTCCGCTGCCGAATATAAAGGAGCTTTTTCTAGAGCTCAAGGGCGCCACTTTTTTCTCAAAGCTGGACATTGCGAAAGCGTTTTTCCATATCCAGCTGGATGAGGCCAGCAGTGATCTCACTACTACCTTGACACATCAAGGACTCCGCCGCTATAAACGCCTGCGGATGGGTCTTAAAGACTCTGCAGCTGTTTGCCAGCGCCTCGTTGCTCAGACGCTCGCTGGCTGCGCCGGTACGCAGGCGTATATCGATGACATCATAGTGTACGGTGCCACGCGCGATGAGCACGATAGAAATTTGTACGCAGTTTTGGGCAAGCTTGCTGCAAAAGATTTTCGTTTGAACATTGGCAAGTGCATGTTTGGCGTCAGCGAAATTCCATTCCTGGGCCATGTTATTGCGCAGGACGGCATTAAACCCGATCCTAAAAACTTGGAACCAATCGTTCACGCTCCGCGCCCGCAGACCAAGAAACAGGTGCTCAGTTTCCTAGGCATGGTCAATTATTATTCGGATTTTTTGCCCAACTTAGCTTCCTATCTCGAGCCTCTGCGCAAGCTGACACGCAAAGACATGTGCTTTGTATGGGACAAGCACTGCCAGCTCTCTTTTGCCACATTGAAAAAGATGGTGGCTACGCAGCTGAAGGTGCATGTGTTCGATCCCAATTCTGCTACATTTCTTGCCACCGACGCTTCTGATGCAGGCCTTGGGGCTGTCCTCAGCCAGATCCAAGATGGCCAGGAAGTGCCGATTGCTTTCGCTTCTCATACGCTGCAACCGCGAGAGCGCAATTTTTCTGCGGGAGAGCGTGAGGCCCTAGCTGTTGTGTGGGGTTGCGAATATTTCGAGAAGTTTCTACTGGGACGTCCATTTACGTTGCGCACAGACCATACAGCCCTGCTAAAGCTATTAGCCAGCCCTACTGCTGATCAACGTAAGTCAAGCAAGTTTGTGCGCTGGGCTGATAGGCTTTCAGTTTTTGACTATACGCTGGCCTACCGCAAGGGTGCTGAAAATTGCATTGCCGACGCTTTGTCTCGCTTAGCCCTGAAAGCTAAGGAGCTCGCGGTATCGGACGCACATGACGCAATCGTGCTAAAACGGGTCACTGAGCAGGGCTTGCCCCTCGCTGACATTCAGCACGCCACTGCCGGCGATGAACTGTTGCAGAAAGTTATGACTTTTGTGCGCACACAGTGGCCAGCTAAAGCCAAGCTTTCGGTCGAATTGCTGCCATTCTTCTCTATGCGCGACCTGTTGTCTGTTGAGCAGGACTATCTTACACGCGAGAATGACCGCATAATAGTGCCTGCTCCGCTGCGCAAGCGCCTGCTGCAATTAGGTCACCAAGGCCATCCCGGTATCATACGTATGAAACGGAAATTACGTGAAACTTTCTGGTGGCCTGGCATGGACAGAGATATCGAACACGCTGTTCGACACTGCAATGCCTGCCAAGCCAGTGAGAAGTCTGCCCCGCCACCCAACGTGCCTGTCACTACTGTGCCGCTTCCCTCTAAGCCATGGCACAGGGTTGGCATTGACATTACCGGCCCATTCGATGTCGCACCTTCGCGCCAAAGCTACATTGTAGTGGTGGTTGACCACTACTCCAAGTTCCTAGAAGTATTGCTTACCAGTGATACTACTTCAGCACGCATTATTCACTGGCTATCTACATTGTTCGCGCTATGGAAATCCTGACGTGCTTGTCAGTGATAACGGCCCGCAATTCACTAGTCACGTGTTTACCGACTTCTTGTGTGCACGTGATATTGCTCACTTTTGGACTGCGGTGTACAACCCGCTAGAAAATGCTGTTGTGGAGAATTTCAACCGCACGCTCAAACACGGCATTCAAGCTTTCTCTGCTGCGCGCACACCTTGGGAGGATGGCATCGGAAACCTCCTCTGCCACTTTCGCGCCACTGCTGCTGCGCCTAACGAGGCCAGCCCAGCAGAGAAGTTCTTTGGCCGTAAACTGCGCCTCAGCTTTGAGCCTGTCACACGACCTGGGGAGGCGAACCCAGATCCTAGTACGCGCATTGCTTCGCCGCCGCAGCGCCCTCCTCAGTCACTGCCTCAAAATCGCGAACCCTTTCGCAAGGGCGATCGAGTGCAAGTGCGCCTGCCATCTGTCCGCAAGGGTCAGTCCCCTTTTTCGGCACCACTAAAAGTTGTGCAGGTGCTTGGCCAATGGTCATATCTACTCTCAGACGGCAACAAATGGAACGCGCGCAAAATGAAGCGTTACCATGACCCTGATCAGCAATGGGTTATGGTCGATTTTGCACCACCTGAGCAAGTCATAGACAGACCCATGCCGCGACGCTCTCGGCGTCCAAACAAAGGTCATCCGCCTGACCGGTACTCCCCTTCACCATAGTTTTGACTCCTTCGGGAGGGGGGTAATGTAATGTCGCCCCTATGTCCGCCGATAGGGCGCCTGTCATAAGCTTGATTAGTATTTGATGTATGTAGGCGGTGGACGCCCAGGTCAAAGGCTGAGGAGAGTCAGATGTTGCTAGCTGAGGACCAGCTGTGTCTAGAAGAATCTCTTGTATCGGTGACTGTGAATAAAGTGTATCTTGTATTGCACACGTCTACCCAATACAATACTTACTTCTGGTCACAGACTTCCGATTTTCAGATGCAACCATTTGTACTTGTTACACAAGGATATGACTGAATCTCAAAATTGGGAGCCTGTAGGTAGGGATGGGCAACGTAAATTAAAATCGGTAATTTACGTACGCGTTATTTCAGTTTTACCAGATTTTAATTTCCGTATTCGTAACGTGTTACGGAAATTAAAACGGCCAATTTCTTGCTGTAACGCGTTACGTAAATTAATTTCCGTAATGTCATAACGAATAAGATTCCAGCCAAACGTAAATTAATTTTCGTTTTTCTTCAAAAATTGCTAGTAGGTAGTAGCAATCGAATATCGCGGAAAAAATTATAAAATGAACTGTATGCAATGCAAATTTTAATTCTGTGTTTGTTTGTTCGATTGGAATTGCATTCGTATTTTTGAAATCTAACTTCACACCAAAAGGAAGGAATGAAATGTGGGTCTGTTTTTTGCCTGAATTACTGTAGCTGCTGAGGGTTTTATAACTGCGCACCAACTAGCCAACTACGTATGTACTACAGACTGTAGTCTACCTACCGCACACCGCACTGATGGTTAAACGTATGACAGTACTTACATATAAGATTAGTAGTGAAGAAAACTATGCAACTTCACTTCACTTCTCTGTTTGAATGCATTTTAAATGTACAACATGCTGTTGGCAAGTCCGACTGAACCTGGATCTATTAATAGGTTTTTAACCTGAAATTTGTGGACTTTAACTGGAACCTTAACCTATTATATTTCAGCTGGAGTTGAACCTGGTCCGTTTTATTGGACTTTCTCAACAGGTTCAAATTTCAACTGCAATTTTTAGGCAAACTTCGGTTGGATTGCACAAAATTTTAAAGATTTCATGTTTTTATACCTATTTTCAAACTGAAACTGTCAGAAAACGAAAGTACACTGCCCTGTAAAGTCTGATGTATGTTTTTCTGCCAGTAGAAAGGCTTATAGCTCAGAAAAGTTACAAGCAGCGCAAAATATCTACAGTTTTTGGAGATATCGGTGGTTGAACCTGAACCTATTGTCCAGGTTTTTTAGGAGATGGACTTGAACCTGAAATTTCGATGTTGGCTTTGACTTGAACCTGAACCTATTTTTCAACCCTGAACTTTCCAACAGTAGTACAACACCTACACATGAATTTATAGTTGCCTGGCTTCCGATCCGATCCGATCCGATGTGCGGGGGCCCTTAGGGCCTGCGATCAGACTCGAGGTCCATTTCGCTTCCCCGTGATTCGTCATCTCGGACGTTTGCCCTTCTTTCACTGCCAAGCCACTCAAGCCATGCTGTTGGGCGCCAGGTACTAAGAGAGTGCCTGGCGTGGTGACGTCATGGTGCTGACAGCTCCCAACGGCCGCCCCGGCCAGTGGCACTAAACCGGTATCAGCCTTATTGCTGGTCTCTCAGACAGCTCCTGACGTCGTTGATCTTCCCTCCAACGCGGCATGCTTTTTGGAGCGGCTTTCGGTGCAACGGCAGATCCAGTTGGTTCCCATTTTACCTACTCACTGTAACCAGTTTTCGGTGGCCTGGGTGGAGCGTTGTGCCGACGACCAACCCTTTGCAGCAAGAAACTTGCCGCGCTGAGAGGATGAACCACTACAACCGCTAGGGATGCAGGGGCCGCCATGACTCAGAGGCAGCGAGCTACCCACTGAGCCAACGACGCGGCTTGCCTGGCTTTTCTGCCTATTTTCTTATACAGGGAGATAACATATTGACAAATTCAAGCCTTCAAAAACGTATCTACAAGATATTTCGACTGTGAAATTGACCGAAATTAACCGGTTTAGCAGTTCGACGAGTGGGATTGGGCTTCTGTGCAACAAGGGCGAAAAATTTTCGAAAAATTAACCTTAAAAGTCGCATTTAAGTTTCAGTAGTAACCAAAAATATGCCTATAATACAACAAAACAATGATGTGGGCTCAGGATTCAACAGAAAAACCTGTTTTACACTAGGAACGTAAATTAATTCACGTACGGAAATAAATTTATGTATTGCTAAATTTTAATTTTCGTATTCGTTTAATTTCCGTATCTGGATTTTTTTAATTACGGTAATTGTTAAGCGTAATGTAAATTAAAAATCGGCGCTTAATTTATGTTACGCGTTACGAAAATTAATTTACGTGCCCATCCCTACCTGTAGGGCAGAAGTAAGTTTTTAAAATCAGCGGTTCAAAATAGGTTGGATACACTATTCATTGATAGACGATTCGCTTCACAAGTGCTGAAACACTGACTATATATTTTAAGATTACTGCTCTTTAAAGCATGGTTGTTGATGAAAGTTTATAGTTCCATAACTCGTGATTAGATAGGCCCAGTGCAACAATGAGCTCATATTCTGAATCAGCGAAGAAAACTGCATATAATAGGTACTATTTCATGCATTTGGTTAATAAATCTGTTATAATGTGAATGACAGGGCATCAGGACTAAATAGCTTACTCAGGAGTTAATAACTTGCGAGTAGATGTGACTAGCGCAAGAATGAGCTCATATTCCGAATCAGCGAAAAAACTGCATGTAATCGGTACTATTTCATGCATTTGGTTCATAAATCTGTTACAATGTGAATGACAGGGTATGACAACTAAATAACTCACTCAGGAGTGATCAGATTGAAAAACAAATGTCATTTTCCGAATCAGCGGCAAAAACTGCATTAGTTGATTATGCAAATTTCATGCATCTATATCCTGCATATGACTGAATTGAGTAACCTTTCAAACCACCTGATATATCAAGTGCGACTACATATGGACCAAAAAATGTCCACCCCCTTTTTCAATCTTTACTCAAACGATTAGTTTTTGGTTATTTCTTTATCGATTTGGCTCATAGTTTCAGGATTAATTAAAACGATGACTGGGTAGATACTGGTCAAGCTTGGTGTCATCAACATTCTCACTCATCCTGGTTTTATGGCCCAAAAACTAAGAATCGGGGTGGCCTACGGAAATTATAATTTTTTGCACAATTGAAAGAGTATAGGTCTGAAACTTGCACGAATGATTGGTATTGCCATTGGGCATAACAAACTGACTAGCTTTTCTGTATGGAGAAACGTTTGACAGAAGGTGCATGAACCGAAAATAATGTAATTGAAGTACCCTAATCGGCTCAGATGTTGACAGGACTGTCCTGGCGGGTGATTTCAACCTATGCTTTTTCACTCCAGCCGAACGCATGCCTCTAATACCTCTTTCTGACATATTTGGTTTGCGTCAACTGATTTCTGCACCTACTCATGGCAGGCGGGTAACTGATTTGCTGTACCTTGGCTGTGACCTTGTGGCCGACAGTAGCGGTCTTTCTGCTCCCATAGAAAAAAAGCATGCTGCCACCTTTTGTCTGGTACGTGCCTCTATAAACCGTCCAAGGTGTACCCCCCGTAAACTGGTCAGACTGTGGAATCAGGCACCCTGGCCTCTGATTAGACAGCAGCTGGCTAACGCTAATCTGATTGGCCGCGTTCTGGATGGTTCCAATGTTAGTGATGCCTGGGATAGCTGGGCAGCTGTCATCCACCGCGTAATATTTGACTTTGTACCATCCAAGCTCATTGCTGCACGTCCCAAACCGGCCCTGCCAGGCTTTTCAGCAACTATCAAAGCGCTTGTCAAACAGAAGGCCACAGCCTGGAAAATCTGGAGACTGTCTCAGAGCCCTTCTGACCACACCCAGTTCAAAAGACTTAGGAAGCAGCTAAAAAAAGAACTACTACTTGCAAAAAGAGCTGCTTTCTCTGAGACCTTTTCAAACTGCAATGGACCTGCTGATTTTTGGAGGACAGTCAAGATGTTGTCTGGGAAGTCAGGCAGCAGTATTCCGCATCTTGACCTGCCTGATGGAGTCGTTGTTGAAAGTACGTATGTATGTATTGTCCAATTTAAGTTGTTCTTCGTACGTATTGTAGGAGCTCCTGTTTATTCCTCTCATCTGCATACTACGTTTTACGCTTTCTCTGACTGCATGCGACTGTGACTGACTAGCCTAGTTTCTTTTATCTCGCTACTCACTCGTGCCTCTGTGTAATTGCGCTGTACAGCTGTGGATAAACACTCCTGCCCTAGACCTCGCTATAGGTTATGGGCCCAGCCGACGCCGAGTGTTTTTCTGTACGCTACTGACTAGCTACCGCTGTTTGTTTGCTGCCGTGGCTATCGCAAACGCCGACTGCAGGGTTGCCAGACTTCACCTTCCTGAACCGTCATCTCTGAGCTCGCCAGCGAAAGACTCCGAAATGGCAGATATGTTGCCTTCGCTTAGCTCTAGTAACTGGCCCACCTGGAGACTGACTGTTTCTAATTACCTAAAAGCTTTCGATCTTTGGGGTATAGTTAATGGTGAAGAACGCCCTCCTACAAACCCGCAAGCTGCTGCTGCAGATGACAAGGTCCAGGTTGCAGCCGTTCGCGCCGCTAACCGTGCCACCACTCAGCAATACCAAGCAGCGCTCAAAGACTACGCCAAGCGTCGCCATTTAGCAATGTTCCACCTCTCTTCTGCTCTTTCGGTGGAAGTCTTGCGCCTAATTCACGTGGCTGACGACTCGAGTCCTGAGGCAGTTTGGCGGCTTTTGTGCAACAAATTTGAGCGGCATTCTTACGTATCTCTGTTGTCAATCGAGGGCGAGTTGCAGGTTCCATTTAATGACAGTCAGTTGCCCAGCGAATGGATCGCCAGTCGTCAAAAACTCTACGATCAGTTCTCTGCCATGGGTCAAGCTGTGAAGCCAACAATGCAAGTGGTTCAAACACTCCACAAACTTCCCTCTGGTTGGGAAGGCTGTCGGTCGGTCATTATGAACACTCTGCATACTGCTCAAGCTGATTGTCCGTACACCCTTGAGAACTTGGCGTCTCAACTTGACGATGAATGGCGTCTACAACACGGTACTTCAGGTCAGTCCAGCAGCGGTAATGCTTGTGTGGCTTGTGGTAGAGATAAGACTAGAGGCAGAGTGCTTGCCCGAGGCAGTGGTGGTTCTGCTCGTGGCAAATTGGGCAGTGCTAGTTCAATCAAGTGCTTTAACTGTGGTGGTGGTGGTCATGTTGAGAGCGTGTGTCCTACCGTCAAGTCCTATGGTACTGGTGCCCAGGGGGAAGAGGATAATTTCGCTAATTTTGCTGGCACCACTACTACTGCTGGCCCTTGCTTTGCTGTCACCGCACACGCCAATGCTGCGACCTCTGACCCCTCCCTTTTGTTGGTTGATTCAGGCGCCAGTCATCACATGACTCCTTGTTACAGTTTGCTGCGCAACTACCAGAAATTTAGCCGCCCTGTTGCAATTGTTGTTGCCAACGGTTACCGTATTTTTGCCGAGGGCAAAGGTGACCTTCCGTTCTGGGCTGGAGACCGTTGGTTCAAATTGTCTGGTGCGTTCTTTGTGCCCAAGCTCAGCGGCACCCTGCTCTCCGTCCGCGCGGCAGCTAACTTGGGTCTTTCTACTCAGTTCACTGGCGGTAACGTTTCTGTGTGCGACTCTTCTGGTCACACCCTTCTGACTGGTTCACTTCGTGGCAATTCGTATGTGCTCAATGCCTGTTTCAGTCGACCGAAATCCAAACCGAAGTTGACTCAACCAGTGGAGCCCCAGGTGCTGGCAAACAAAACAAGTGGGTCTGCGTTCAACTGTGACGTTAGAGGTTGTAACGGTCTTGCTTCTGGTGCGTGTGCTGTGCCGACTGTTTCAGCTACCCAGCAAAGGGTATCAGGTTCAGGAGGAGCCAGCTCAGGAGGAGCTGACTACTCAGATGATCCAACAGCTGATGTTGGCTGGAAAATCGTTACCAGAAAGCGAAGACGCAGGGTCAGGCCGTTGAATCAGCAAGAAGCCAAAACTGAGACATTTTTTGTCTGATACTAACCTCTTGTTTTAGTTGTTTGACTTTTGTGTATTGTAGTGTAACCTTAAATTGAGGAGGAGTGTTGAAAGTACATATGTACGTATTGTCCAATTTAAGTTGTTCTTCGTACATATTGTAGGAGCTCCTGTTTATTCCTCTCATCTGCATACTACGTTTTACGCTTTGTCTGACTGCATGCGACTGTGACTGACTGGCCTAGTTTCTTTTATCTCGCTACTCACTCGTGCCTCTGTGTAATTGCGCTGTACAGCTGTGGATAAACACTCCTGCCCTAGACCTCGCTATAGTCGTTACTGAGCCAGCTGCAAAAGCTTCTGCCATTGCTGACCATTTTGACTCTATCTGGTCTGCTCCTCAACCACTCCCCCACTTTGAGAGAATACCCTTGCCAGCTGAGCATCACGTCGATTTTATCACTGTTGAACAGCTCCTGTCCAGTTTGGACACCGAAAAAGCTTGTGGACCAGATAAGATCCCTGGCTCCTTTCTAAAGCCTTGTGCTACTGTGCTGGCTCCATCTGTGTCTGTTCTTTTCAATCGTTCTCTTGACGAAGGGCTTTTCCAAATGCTTGGAAATTTGCTCAAGTTATCCCTGTTCCAAAGTCTGCCAGTGCTTCCACTCGTGATCAGTTTAGACCGATTGCTAAGCTCTCCGTTATCTCTAAGGTAATGGAGAAGGTGATCAATCTGCAGCTGCAGCCTTATTTGGACCCTGTCCTGGCTCCCTTTCAGTACAGCTTTCGAAAAGGCCGATCCACTGTAGACTGCCTTGCCAATGTGGTGCAGTCTTGTTCAACTATGCTCTCTAGTCACAAGAAGGCAGTCGGAGTGTTCTTTGACATCCGCGCTGCTTTTGATACCGTGGATCACAGCGAACTTCTGACTATACTGCAACATCAATTTGGCCTCTCTCCTACATTGCTTCGTAAGCTGCTTGGAGAAGTACATGCATTAATTTACGTTCCTAGTAGAGACCTGCGCGGGCCGGCCCGGCCCGGCCCGGCGGGGATTTTTAGGCGGCCGGGCCGCAAAAATTGTGTTTTCAAGCCGGGCCGGGCCGGGCCGGTGTTTACTTGATTAAAGAAATTTGACCATTCTCATCAATGTACATAAATACAATCAGCGCCCAGGTGTTTTACTGAAGAAAGGCGCCATGGCTACTTCATTACGATTTCATTACACTTATCTGTTTGCGCTAGGGCGTCATTTTGTTTCTTTCGGTAAAAAGCTAAGTACGGCTACAGAAAGGATACTTTTACGATAAACAATTTGACTTTGACGACCAATTTAAGTGTGACTGGTCCTGTTTAAAATAAGTCTAAGCCTAAGCATGAATTTAAGTCTTAACAATATGTCAGTTAATTAAGTATCTCTGTAGTGAGTTGTGCTAACTTTGTTTCGGCAGACACGCGACAGGCTTAACTGTACACTGTTCGTAAACCGCATTATGCAATGTATCAGCGAAAGAATAGGGAGATCACTACTTGCGCCGATTAGTGTTTTGAGTGTGTACATTTTTGGCCATTTTTTGTTTAACGAGGGCCACCGTCCTTGGGCTTGGACGAATATTGTTATGTTTATGCTTAATCGATAATCGTCATACCTACCCATACGCCCGTGGGCAGACATATCTGTCAGCAGACTCGAATGCTACGATTGTTATAGTAAGTGGAGGTTCCGGTTTACCGGATTTGACCACACGCGAAAACGCAAAATCTGGGGTAGAATGCATAGAACAAACCTTCACCAACTTATACTCTAAAATATAAGGGCTAAAACGGCATTTCTGATTTTCAACTCACTTCCGAACAGTGACATGGATTTTCGTAAACATTAAACAAACGTTTTCGATATTTAGCCTCTTCAACTGTTTTTCCTTACCATAAAACTTTCGTTTTTACTTTGCAATTGCTAAAAATAGCGATATTCAGCGTTTTTGAGCCATTCTAAATTTGCCGGGCTGGGCCGGGCCTGAAAATTTTGAGATGCCGGGCCGGGCTACCCGGCACGAAATGTCAGCTGGGCCGGGCCGGGCTGGGCTGGAAATTTGAAAATCCGGGCCGGGCCGGGCCGCCAAAAAGGCGACCCGCGCAGGTCTCTAGTTCCTAGCGCAAAACAGATTTTTCTGTTGAATCCTGAGCCCACCGCGTTGTTTTGTTGTATTATAGACATATTTTTGGTTACTACTGAATCTTAAGTGCGACTTTAAAGGCTAATTTATCGAAAATTTTTCGTCCTTGTCGCACAGAAGCCCTCCCACTCTTCGAACTGCTAAACCGGTTAATTTCGGTCAATTTTACGGTCGGAATATCTTATAGATGCGTTTTTGAAGGCTTGAATTTGTCAATATGCTATCTCCCTGTATAAAAAATAGGTAGAAAAGCCAGGCCACTATAAATTCATTTGTAGTTGTTGTACTACTGTAGGAAAGTTCAGGGTTGAAAAATAGGTTCAGATTCAAGTCAAAGCCAACATCGAAATTTCAGGTTCAAGTCCATCGCTTCTAAAAACCTGAACAATAGGTTCAGGTTCAAGTCCACCGATATCTCCAAAAACTGTAGATATTTTACAACTTTTCTGAGCTATAAGCCTTTATTGGCAGTGAAAAACAGAGATCAGACTTTACAGGGCAGTGTACTTTCGTTTTCTGACAGTTTCAGTTTGAAAATAGGTATAAAAACATGAAATCTTTAAAATTTTGTGCAATCGAACTGAAAATTTTACATAGTTTGTCTAAAAATTGCACTTGAAATTTGAACCTGTTAAGAAACTCCAATAAAACGGAACAGGTTCAACCCTGGCTGAAATAAAATAGGTTAAGGTTCAGGTTAAAGTCCACAAATTTCAGTTAAAAACCTATTAATAGATCCAGGTTCAGTCGGACTTGCCAACAGTATGTTGTACAATTAAAATTCACTCAAACAGAGAAGTAAAGTTACATAGTTTTCTTCACTACTAATCTTATACGTAAGTACTGTCATACGTTTAACCGTCAGTGTGCGGTAGGTAGACTACAGTCTGTAGTACATACGTACTTGGCTGGCTAGTTTCTGCGCAGTTATAAAACCCTCAGCAGCTACAGTAATTCAGCCAAAAAACATACCCACATTTCATTCCTTCCTTTTGGTGTGAAGTTAGATTTCAAAAATATGAATGCAATTCCAATGGAACAAACACAGAATTAAAATTTGCATTACATACAGTTCATTTTATGATTTTTTCCGCGATATTCGATTGCTACTACCTACTAGCGATTTTTGAAGAAAAACGAAAATTAATTTACGTATGGCTGGAATCTTATTCGTTACGACGTTACGGAAATTAATTTATGTAACGCGTTACAGCAAGAAATTAGCCGTTTTAATTTCCGTAACACGTTACGAATACGGAAATTAAAATCTGGTAAAACTGAAATAACGCGTACGTAAATTACCGATTTTAATTTACGTTGCCCATCCCTAAGCGCGCTCACTTATGGCATCGAAATTTGGTGGCCATCCGCTGTTTGTCACCAAACCAAAGTAGAACGAGCTCATAGGTTTATGTTGCGAATGTTTGTCAACAATTTCCAGTATGATTTACCGCATTCTGATCTTTTTTCTCTGGCTAACGGCATAGGTTGTCGGTATTGGGAACCCATTAGTCACATTGTTTTACGCAGGCTTTGGTTTGGTCTTAATTTTCCGTATTGTAAAAATCTGTCTTATTTTCCACTGTTTTTTCTTGTGCGGTCTGAGCCAAGACGTTCTGTACGTTTTAGACCGGTGTGCCATGATTTGCAGTTGAATTGTATCCCAGGAAGCGCGCATTTTCTTGACCACTCTGTTTGTATCTGGAATTCTTTACCATGTAATAGTGTGTATAGTAATTTTGAAGGTTTTAAAAGGTATTTGAGATCTGATGGTTTTGTGACATTGTTTTAATTATTTTCTCTTGTCTCTTCGCCTTTTCTTCCTTATCTCGCAGTCCCTCTTTTTACCTGTTTGGGTGTGGATTGTTGAGTAGTAAACTGAAACTGAACTGAAACCCTAAAATTCTGAAAAAAGCGACGTCGTCCTTTGCTACCCCCTGCCCCTCCTGGTGCGTCATCTATCGTTGCATTTCAGCCGTCCCCCTCCCCCTCTGGAACGACATCGTTTATGGACGGCCCCTATCTTCAGAACTATGCAATGTAGAGCAAAAACATGAATATTTTCTGAATCAACAGCAAAAACTACATAAGAAAAAATGCTTTGCAGCATGGTTCTTGCTCATGCCACTTTCCACCAATCCACCACTAAGTGCAACTGTTTTCTTCGCCAATCCTAAAAACGTCCATATCTTCAGAAATACGCAGCCTAGAGGACAAATACGATTATTTTCGGAATCAGGAGCAAAAGTTACATAAGAAAAAGTGCTTTCCAATATGGTTCTTGCTAATGAGTAGTGCCACGTTAGAAGTACAGCTGCTCAAGGATTTGAATGCAAATTTTTCCCGAACCAGAAGGAATCCAGCCAAACCGAGTTCATATTCGTAACCAGCGAGTAAAACTGCATAAGGCAGATATGTCGTTTTTCAATTTCTGATAAAAATGTTTTTTCGACTATGTTCAATGGGCAAAACACCCACCACCGCCTATAGTGTACAGAAACCGCAATAGCATAATTTTCTTTGGTTAAGTGTTTGCCATCTTTGGAAGAAGTCCTAACTTGCCGTTTTTCGTCTGGCTTAATTGGCAACTGATTTTCGTTAAAAAGTATGTGCCCAGTTTCAGTGTTTTTGGTATGTTTTGGACAATATCTGGGTAAGCTGGTAGGTAGGATGTGGTAAATTAGTGCACACTAGCTAAACGCGCATGCAATGGGCTCTTGAATCGTGTGCAGATGAAACATGTAGCCTTATAAATAGCTGAGTTATAAGCGTTGAAAGAGACAGAGGTTGGACATTGAAAATTGACCCAAGATTTCATGACCACCCCCACTTTGGCTGACATTATCTCTGGTTCTACCGGATGGATTCACGCAGCGCATGCACCGCCTGGCTTCTTTTGTCCAATACTATAACATATTTCAATACCACCTAGATCGCCTGACTTCGCCAATTTGTGGTCCCTAAGCTGATCCACTCGCGATATGCATGTTAAGCTCTGGCTAGGCAACATCGTGGCAGATGTTCCAGCGGCAATCCAGGCAGGTGGCATGCAGATCGAGGTCAACATCTCCTGGCAAAACAGGAACATGATATGTGACTGGGGAGGCGTTTCGTTACCATTTGGGGACTAGCCAGGTCGACCTGGGGAATTTTGCAGGCTGCTCGGCAATGGCCCAGTGAGGGTATGTCAAGCTGCCCCACAGGCGGTAACGTTTGACCCACAGTGGAGCTTCAACGATAAGTCACCTAAAATACAATAGTATCAAAAGTCACTAAAATATAATAGTATCAAAAGTCATCTAAACTACACTAGTATCAAAAGTCATCTAAAATACACTAGCAGTCAGATCGGACTGTAATTTATTTGGCAGTTTCCACACAGCCGGGCGTCGATAAAGAAGCAGCTAAAGTAAAACAGATCGATTAATCATCTAAAGTTAAACAGAAGCAATAAGTCACCTATAATACTAGGTAGGCTTCGCGGCAGTTCCACGGCTGGGCGTCGAATTCATTTGTACTGTTATTTTACTATATAGTATGGGGCCTTCAAAAATGACGTCATCGGTTAGGGGGGAGGGGGGTACAGTGGGAAAATATCGAAATTTTTAAAACATATTAATATAACTATACATATATGTTTTTCGCCAATCAAACATATAAATAACACATATAGTTATATGTTTCTGAAAATTGAATATGCACATATTTTTAAACATAAAACATATTTGTGTAAAAGTCGTTTATTCACTTAAATTTTGTCTTAATTTTCGATAATTCAAGCTTGAGATTCTGAATTTCCTGTTTAAAATGGTTTGTAACAGTTTAGATAGCATACTAAGATTCAATAAGTTTAAGTGAAAGTCAGATTTTGGAAAAGTTTACTGTCAAACAGCAACCAAAAGTCTTGAAATCATGAATTCCTATAGCAAAAATATGTATATGTTTCCAGAAACATATTGGCCTCAAAACATATAAATACAAAACATATTTGACATGCAAACATATTGAGAAACATAAACATATATGTTTTCCCAAAAACAAACATATTTATGTTTTAAAACATATACATAAAACATATATGTTTCCCACAGTAGAGGGGGGTTTGCCAAATGATGTCAATCGATGACAAGGGGGGAGGGGGTTCGGCCAATGATGATGTCGCTTTTGTCTTATAGGGGAATTTTGAGAAATTAGCCTTCAAAAACGCATTTGAAAGCATTCATAGTAGTGATGTAAAATTATGGAATTTCAATTTCAATTCAATTACAATTAAATTATGGGCTCCGTTTTTAATTTCAATTAAATTAAATTAAATTAATTGAAATAGTCTTCAATTATTTTCAATTACAATTATATTTTCAATTAAATTATGGAACCTCAGAAAATTTCAATTATGTAATTTTTTTCAATTATTTTTTCAATTTTTTGAAAATTGTTCTATTTTTGCCGTTAAAAGACAGTGATAGTGATCCAGGACTTAGTAATATTTCCGTATAAGAGCTCCGAGACACCTGGTTAGCTTGCTGCCCAACCAGAGGAGAAAATTTTAAAAGGTTGCCTTTTGAAAACGCAAAGCGTGGCATTATGTGGGAAATTTACAGAGTTAGTTCATTATTATACAGGGTGTGCCAAAAAAAACAACCCAGAAGAGTACTGTACTGTACTGTACTTTTACTCCTGATTAATAACCAACACCATGCAGCGCACAGTAAACGGTTGGAGTCATAAAACCACCTACTAGAAATAATTACGAAACATGAACGGACAGCAGAATTTTGAATTGTGAACGTTAAAGTATTTGCTGTAGCTGCTGCTGAACCGCAAATCTCAACCGATTTGAATGAATCTTTTTTTAAATGAAAGATAAATAAATTCTTGAAAGATTGATGTACCGTTTATTAAGATAGCCTTCTTAGTTCCTGAGATATTTGTCCTCAAATTCAAAACAGCGATTTTGGCAGTGAACAACAGTGATAAAGAACAATCCAGCAGATTTCTTACTTTTGCAACCATGAATCTGAACCGATTTGAATGAACCCTTTTTTGAATGAAAGACTGATAAATTATTCAAAGATTGGTGCAATTTTTATTCAGCTTCACAGTTTAGTTCTTGAGATATTTGCCTTCTAAGTCGAAACAGATTTTGGCAAAGAACAAGAGCGATTCCATTGCATTTCATAATAAAGCAGATTCCTACTGCTGGGGCTAATGATATTTTAGTGTTGAAGTAAACTGAGTTTCTGTGTCACCTGTAAGGCCTCCAAGAGCCCTTAGCAGTAGCAGGAATCCGTTTTATTATGAAGTGCAGAATTACAGTTGGTAGGTATACCTGAACCTGAACCTGAAACCTGGGTATTAACCTGAAAATTGTGAACCTGAACCTGAACCTGAACCTACTTGAAAATAAAAGTACTTACCTGACACCTACTAGGTCGGTACCTACTTTTCAGGTTTTTCTTGCCTTAAACTTCCCGGCACAAGTAACACGTACTGTCAATTGGTTAGATATTGCGTGACGCTCTACAGTTTTGTTCTTAAAAATGGTGCGCGGGAAGCGTATAATGCACATTATTTGCACCTACGTGTACTGTAACTTAAAAATGAAGGTCATTATAGGGAAAAGCCCCATCCGGAAATTGACTTTATGAAAGCTTGTCTTCCTATATGCCTAAGCCTAAGCTTTAGTTTGGTTGTTGAAAGCCCCATCCAGAAATTGACTTTATGAAAGCTTGTCTTCCTCTTTGCCTAAGCCTAAGCTTTAGTTTGTTTGTTGAACGTACAGTAAGCTTAAACGTCAGCTATACGGCGGGATTCTATCGGAAGCCCTGTAATTTTTCCTGAAAATCAAGTAACTACCGTAACGCGGTACCTGCTTACGGCCCTTGGTGAAAAAGCTGCCGAAAATTTTGTACTCGGACAGTACCCCCCACATCGCAATTACCGATATATATTTACGCTTGTGCGTAGTATTGGGCTCAGGTTTAGAATGAGGATTTAATTTAAGCATTAGTTCATGCTCTAATCGAGCTTTAAACCTGTGGCTACGCTCAAGTTAAACAAATCAGCCACCCTATCAAAGTGATATACTAATTGATGCAACTATGACGCATACCAGTTGGACGGTAAAATGACACTACAGTATCTATCTACTCAATAAATTCGCGTCGAAATCCGTAAACAAACAATTCAAATGAACAGGGCTTCCGATAGATTCCCGCCGTATAGTAAAACTTATGTAAGCCTGAGCCTTAACTTAATGCCGGAACTTAGAGTTTGAAATGAACGTTCGTGGAGTACGTGGGGTGCGTGCCTGGCGATCGGTCCATCTTACCACAAAAAATTGTCTGGCGTTTTTCTCGTTTTTGTCGAATTGTTGGTTTGTAAATTTCGATTACTTTGAACATGGATCGTTTTCTTATGAAAAGGAACAGGAGCGCTATTGATTTCAGGCTTTCCAATTAAACGCCCAGGGGGGGGGCCTTTATTTGGGGGGGGGCGTTTATACGGAAAAACGCGGTACCGTTTCCATATATGTGTACTGGTACCATATATGTTGTTATTTCCCAGACTGTATAAGCCATGGATATACAAACTTAGAAGTCTGCTCATAGCCGAAAATTTGTGTCTTTATTTGAAAGTACCTGAACCTGAACCTGACACCTGGGTACTTTTGAAAAATGTACCTGAACCTGAACCTGAAATTGGATTTTAGAGATACCTGGACCTGGACTTACCTGAAATTCGGTGGTACCTACCAACTGTATGCAGAATACTAAAAAAATCCCTCTTTTTCACTGTCAAAATCACTGTTTTGATTTTGAGAGCCAATATCTCAGGAACTAAGCAGAACGCATTAATGAAAATTTCAGCAATCTTTTAAGAATTTATTTATCTTTCATTTAAAAAAGGATTCATTCAAATCGGTCGAAATTTGCGGTTGCTACAGCGAAAAATCTGCTGGGTTGTTTTTTGGCACACCCTTTATAAATGTACGTAATCTAAACGTTTTCAGGGTTTTTGAGCAACATCACTTCCTAGGCACCATCGCCGAAAAGGGGGTGTAAACCCACCTTATGTCGAAAAATCATTGCTTTAATTTTTAAGAACTACAAAATAAAATGCATAGCATAAAATATTACAAAACAATGTGAGGTCAGTATAAAATAGGAGACAACACCTAAATAGGTTTTTGTTTGAAGTCATTAGCGCATCTAGTATTTACGCATTTCCTTACATTCACCACAGAAAATAATTGAAAATATAATTGAAATTCCAGGCGAATTTCAATTAAATTACACTTAAATTATGGCCCAACTTTTTGAATTTCACTTAAATTAAATTAATTGAATTGAAATTCAAAACAGGCCAATTATGCGAATTTCAATTACAATTAAATTAATTTTTACATCACTAATTCATAGCTTAAAATTAACAGTTTTAGTAGTATCAGGAGGCCTGGTTGGGATCCTGACCAACAAGGGCGAGAAAATTTTGAAAAATCAACTTTCAAAAACGCATTTAAAACGCATTCTGGTCATCATTAGAGCCCTGCACAGGCCGCCCGGCAGAGCATTTTGGCTGGGTTATTCCAGTTGGAGCTAGTGTTGTTATGACTACTAGTCAAAGTCAAAGTCATAGTTAATACTTTTGTGATATTGCAGTCAAACGGACAGGTAGTCAAAGTCAAAGTTTGACTACCTTCCTTACCATAAATACATAGTCAAACGAAGACTAGGTAGTCAAATCGTTTGACTATGACTACGTTTTGTTATAAGAGGCAGGCTTTTCAGTCGTATTTTACCACTTTTCGCTGTTTGAAAAAAATTTATTTGACAAATTTGATGCTTTTTAAGCACTATAGGCACATCTAAACAACCTTTTTCTCTAAAATTCTGACAACAATGAAGCGTCAGTCAGTGAATTTCTACTTGATTCAAGTTCCACAGGTCCAAGATTAAAATCATGACATACAGTAGAATATGTACACTTTTTGATTAAAGAAACAACAAGAATTGGCTTAAAACACAAAGAGCATTTTACTCAATTTTACAACGTTTTTTGCAGAGTATGCTGTTTTTGGTTTAAAATGAAAATTTTGGAGGGAAAAGAACAATTCTGCCGCATGTTTTAGCGCCCAACCAGTGTTTGTTTCGAAGTAAATGATTTATTGATGGAACAACACCCATTTCAGGCTGACGCCTGGTGACTGAAACATGATAAATCCCTGAAAATGTCGATTTGGCTCAGTTTCAAAAAGTAGTCAAAGTAGTCAAACCGATGGTCATGGAAGTCAAACGGTTTGACTACAATATAGTCAAATTTGACTACTCTGGTATTGTACTCAAACAGACGGTAGTCATAGTCATAGTCAAACGGAAATTTTGGTATTGTAACAACACTAGTTGGAGCCTGCCGGGAATGGATTGGGTAATTTTTATCTACTTTAGCCAAAACAAGTTTTTCTTTAAATCTGTTTTTTTTGTTTAGGTTTGTTGAGTCATTAGAAATGTTTGTTTTGTATGTACTGTACTGTATGTACGTAGTACTGTTGGCAAGTCCGACCTGAACCTTGACTTATTAATAAGTCTTTAACCTGAAATTGGAGGACTTGAACCTGGACCTGAACCTATATTATTTGAGCCGGACTTGAACCTGAATCTTAAATGTGGACTTGATTTTCAGGTTCAAAACAGTATCTTTCAAATGTCAGAATTCCCTACTTCAATAACTGATTTTTCCTGTATTACCTGCTGAATTTATATTGCAGTCTGTGCATTTGCATATCTGCTTGTTATTTTATGCCATTTAAATTTGCGCCGTCCGTTCTCTGTGACATGCGTGACATACAACTTTGCTGAAATTGGTGCATTGTTGTTACAGTATCACTTCGCGGCGCAGTAGGAAACAAACCCCCACTAGACGGGGAGGAGTTGTGTTCCCCGCCCGCCAACGGCCTGACTTTACAAGCTTGGGTTTAAGCTTATAGGCTTCTGTTCCAGCTCAGGCTTAGGATTTGGCTCCAAACGCCTTATGAAGCGCGTGCCTGTTTTCGGTTTTTACATTGTAAAAATTGTGGCGTGATTTCTAACCGATTCGGTTGCGGTTTTTTGCTTTTATTAATAAGTTTAGGGTTTGCTCTTGCTTTGTAAATGTCAATTTAAAAAATTATGATTTTAAAATTGTTTTATGGCGAAAATAAATATTTAAATCTTTTTAAAAATAGATTAACTCGAAAACGGCTTGTTGTTTCAGCAAGCACACTTCAGAAATGAAAATTTTTACGTAAAATTTCACGCTTGAAAAGGACTTGAACCTGAACCTATTGTCCAGGTCTTTTTTAAAACGGACTTGAACCTGGACTTGAACCTGAAATTTTGCGCTTGGACTTGACCCGAACCTGAACCTGTTTTCAAAAGCCCGGACTTTGCAACAGTAGTACGTAGTTCTCGCACAAGTGATTTTGCAAGATTTTTCCTCGAGTTTAGCTCTCCCGAAACCGGGCCAGGCCGTCCAGCGCAAAATGTCATCCGGTGACTTGAAATTTGATATTCCAGGCCAGGCCGTGAAAAGAGGCACCATGCGCAGGGCTCTATTTGGACACCTTTAGTAAAAGAATATTTTGTTTTCTCTCATTTTTGACAGGTTTTTTTCTTTCTAATTCCACCAAAAAAGGTGTACCTACTGTATGTACCTACACTACACTTACCTTACTTGGATACCTTACTATTTTCAATACATGCAGTTCATATTTATTAACCGCGTGAGCTGGGTTCTTCCAACCGAATTGTAATAAATTAGTAGATTTTTCGAATTTTTTCTTTTGATGTTCTGTAAAAATAACGAAACATCTAAAAACAAGCTGTTTCTAAATACGGTGAAATCCCACAAGAATTTTAGAAGAATAACCATGGGAAGAATCTAAGAGCTTATTGTCCCAAAATTTTCCCTCATTTGAATGCAGGTGAATTTTTGCAAATTCGGGGGGGGGGGGTGGAAGAAAGTGCGATGTCATTTTTGGTGTTTATAGGGGTCTGGAAAATGATGACAATTGATGACAAGGGGGGTCGAAAGATGGGCAAAAATCGATGACGTCATTTTTGCATATCGCCCCCTATAGTAAAACAAAAATTTGTAATACTACTGGTATTTTACTAGTAGTTATAAAATAATAGTAAAAAGTAAAATTAACAGCCAATAGTTAAGTAAAAATTAAATTTAATTAACGAAGACTGTCAATAGCAAAATGGAAATTTTACTACTATTTTACTAGGATTTGGTGAATTTCATCTAAGTTCTTGATCAATTTTGCAATAAAAGATGCGTGGGAGCACTTTTGCCAGTCGAATTTCAAACATTTTTGCCTCTAAAGCTCTTGAGAACCTCGTATCATGATCAAACTAAGCAACTATTTAGCAACTTACATTGAATTATTCATAAGATCTTGGCATCAATGATGCAAAATTGCTCCTAATTACTAGTGAAAATTGTAGTAAAATAGTAGTAACATTAGTAAAATTATTAAAGTACATTTCAAAATACCGTGCACTCTGTGTTTTTGCGAATCACCCGTTATGGAAGCGTTGGAGCGCGTTTTTCCTCATAACCAAACTTGTAGAGGGGCCCGAGCTCCGTACTGTCGTGTAACCTAATCCGCGCAACGTTCCCTTGTAACGCTAACTTGCGCAAGGAAAAAAATCGGCTGTTTGTGTAGTTGGGCTGGAATGCGATTTTTAGTGAATCAGAATCTAGACACCATGGGGATTTCAAAAATGTATTCATATTGATTCCAGGTCAAACGTTTCCAGAGATATACACCGTCAAAGTTGACCGAAAATGCCAAAATGGCCGTTTTTGGCGATTTTCAGATTTCTGGGGGGATTGAAGAACTGGACCCAACTCAACCGATTTGGCTGAAATTCACACAGTGGTGTAAAATTTAGTCCTACATGATTAGAGACAATAAAAACCCTGAAAGTTGACCCTGACACCGTAATCCCGGTTTCCCAAGATATCATTTGATTTTTCTCTGGTTGTGTGTAGTAGTTTAAGCCTCGACTGTGTTTGAAAATGCAATTTTTAAAGGTTTTGAGTCGATCTCAGGCCTTTCTGATGCCGTTCAGGTACTGTAGTATGTGGTCCTGGCACGAAAATCACTTTTGTCAATTTACATTGTTCCTGCCTCAAAGAAACTTCGATAGAGTAGGCACTAAGGGGTTTCATAAGTAATCCATGCCGACATAACTATAATCACTGGAATACTGTATTTTGAGGCCCCAACACGAAAATTGTTGTTTGGCGTTTATGCATGCCTGGTGCAAGGAAACGCTCTATAGAGTAGGCAATATAGGTTTTCAGGGGTGGAGAATCTTTTCCGACATAACCATCATCGCCGGGTACTGTATTTTGAGGTCCTGACCAGAAAATTGTTATTTTTTTGCTATTTGGGTGTTTCTACAAGGAAACGATGAATTACAACACTAAAGGTTTTCGGCATCAGGGAATCGTGAGGGCATAGCTATGTCACTGGATTACTGTAATGTGGACCTGGAACGAATGTGAAAACTTACAAGTTGATTACCTACTTTACAGCTTCCCCTGCAACAGGAACACCTAAATTGCAAAAAATAACAATTTCTGTCGGGACCCCAAATACAGTAACCCAGCGATGACGGTTGTGTCAGAAATAGATTTCCACCCTGAAAACCTTATCCACATAGAGCATTTCCTTTCACTAGGATGCCTAAACGAAAATAAAATTCGGTGTGGGACCTCAAAAAAGTATTCCAGTGATTATAGATGCCAGCAATGGACCTGACCATGAAAACCCCTAGTGCTACTTATAGCTCATTTCTTTGTCGCAGGAATTATGTAAATTGACAAAAAGTTATTTTCGTCCAGGACCAAACTACAGTATCCGAATGGCTTCAGAAAGGCCTGAGATGACTCAAACATTCTAAAGTACATTTTTAACCACAGTGGAGGCTTAAACTACTATACAACCAGAGAAAATAAATATATTGGAAAAACCGGGATTACGGTATTAGGTCAATTTTCACAGTTCTTCGTGTTCTAATCGAGTAAAACTAAATTTTACACCATATATATGAATTTCAGCCAAATCGGTTGAGTTGGTCCGAGTTATTTCAATCCCCAGAAAAGTGAAAATCGCCAAAAGCAATTTTCGCATTTTTGGTCAAATTTAGGGGGTCTACAACTAGACCTATTTCCTCAAAATTTCATTGTAGTCTTAGTTGTAGTTAAAAATTTTGCGAAAATATGTAGTCTTAGTTTGTAGTGTAAAAGGTTCAAATATTAGTCTTAGTGTAGTAATTGTAGTCAGGTCACCAATCGTCTGAAATTCGATATTACTGAATTTTGCTATTTGAACAATCAGTAGCTAGAAATGCTTTGCAAAAAAATAACGGAAGTCTCTAATTGTTTTTGAGAAAAAAAATCGTTTTTCTAATAGTATTTCGAAAACAAACAGACGAATTCATATTAAACAGAATTTCAATCTGAACATTTGGTATTTTTAAAAATAGATGAGATATTTTTTAAAAACTAAGACAAGAAAAACAAACAAATTTTAATAGTTATCATGTGGTCACTTTTCTTTGAAAATACAGGTAAAAAAGTGGGAAAAGGGAAAACGATCTTTCTAACACTTTTTACATAAAAAATTGCTTGTTCTTGGTTTTGGTAAGCTTATATAAGCTCAAGACGGCTAAAGACCGATTGATAATTTATATAAATTTTTAAATCGGAAAATTTCAAGAAATAAAAAAAACAAAATTTTGAATAGTAGTTGTAGTAATTGGTAGCAAAATATTGTAGTTTAGTTTTGTAGTACTGTGTGGTATCGGGTTTTCCGTTGTGTTGGTGTGTAACTTTACCTAAGTGTTGGTATGTGTTACACTCAACAAAATGTTTTTGTGTTTTGTGTTGTGTATTGTCTGAAAATGCTATTTTGGTAGATTTTGAGACAGAATGTAAGAAAATAAATTAATCCTGCTGAAACCTGGATAGCTTTGAATGAGTATTAGGCATTGAGGGCTTTTGAGATATAGTTACCAGTAAAAATAGTTTCGTTCACAATTTCGATTTTGTGATAAATACAGTAACAAAAATAATATACTGTTGTGTTGGTAGTCGGAATTTTAATGCGTATGGTGTGTGTGTTACACTGAAAAAATTGTTTTTGTGTATGGTAAAGTGATGTGTACACAACAACAGTTTGTAGTTGATGACGTATACTCCCGAAAATTGTAGTTTGTAGACTACGAATTGGGCTCCATTTACAACTTCGAACTGCCAGCCTACGGAAATATAAGTACATTTTCGGAATCATCACGCTCTGTAGTTCAGATTCACAGAAAAAAAATCGCATTCAGCCCAGCTACAGAAAATCCCGATTTTTTTCGTTGTGCAAATTAGCGTTACAAGGAAGCGCGCGCAGTTAGTTACACCGTAGTGTGGCTCAAGCCCCTCTACACCTTTGGTTATGAGGCAAAAAAACGCTCCAACGCAGCCATAAAGAGTATCACAAAAAACACAGAATTCGCACCGTTTTGAAATATAACTATAGTAGCCAAAAGTCACCGAAAGCTAAAATAGTTACAGACAGTTCAAGTAAAATAGTATACCAACTGGAAGAGAAGCAAACTTGAAAAGTCCCCAAACCGACAGTCCCAATTTTTTTTCGTTAAACTCTAAGCCAACTGAAAATAGACGCCCGATGTTTGGCAAGATTTTAGCCCTATTAAACTTTCAAGTGCCAGAACGACAAGTTAGCGCGATTTTGCTGAAATTATCCAATTATGAACTGTCAGATCGTTTGTAGTATCAACCTATCAGATCTCTTTTTTGTGTATCGAGTTACTGGCAGAAATCAAACTCTATAAATTTTTCGTTTCAACACCTACTGATTTGTCATGCCATTTTTATCAGTCTTTTGTACCTTTCCAAAGACGGGTACAACTACAGTAGCCGACTTTTTGAAATTCTTCCTCGTGCCAATTCCTTCTACATTTGGTTTCTTCATTCTTTCTTCAAGTTTGGTGTTTGCCTCTTTCTTCTGTTGCCAAAACTTTTTTCATTTTTTGCCATTGCCGGTACTGGTTTATGTTTTAAGCAGATAATGTCACGTATACCGCTATATTCGAAAATTCATCAAACAAACTCATTAGAGATTGATTTTTATTTTAGTTGGAGGGAGATGGGGTTGAATGGATATTTTGATTTTTAGGTTCCAAGATATTAAAAAGTGGTTTTATTAAATAAAAGGTAATGGAGATAAAAGAATTTTTATAAAACAAGTTAAAAAAGCAAATATCATAAGAGCGAGATATCAGATTACACAAGTTAGATTTTTGATTATTTTTGGTGATATGGGTTGGGTTTTATTTATATAAAGAGTTTTATGGTATACACTGTAGTTAATTGCCGTTGGTAATTATTAGATATCCAGTTTTTTTTTTTCAAAGTCCTGACAAACAGAAGAGTCCACCTTCCAGTTTCCTGTTTTATACAGTTGAGAATTTTACAATGGCATTGTAGAGATGTATTGTAGCGACGAGTTTGAAAATTAATGTTTAGAATATTATGATTGGATGATTGTGAGGAATATGTGGATGTGTGATTGATTAGGAATATGTTTTTGATTTACGAGTTGTGAGATGATTTTTTTTTCAGTTTTATTGATTGAATGGTATTTTTATTTAGATTTTCGAGATCAGGAATTTATAGTGCCACCGTTTTATTTCCAGAGGAAATCTTCTCTACTGTTTTAGGAATTCTTCTACAGTTGGTTGCTTGGTTTTTCAAGGTTGCAAGTGTGTCCTTTCTTTATTTTGAATAAGTTTCGTAGCACATTGATTGTATGATGACGGATAAGAGAGAGGGAGAGAGGAGAGGGTAAGAGAGCGGAGAGATTAGGTGGAAAGTGGGTGAGAGGGCAAGAGATCCCGACGCCTTGGTTGGGCTTGCGACCCCGACAGGGACGGCGGGGACGCCGTCAAGGGGAAAGAGCACCACCCATGGCCAAGAGTAGAGTGTCTTGCTCCGAGCTAGATCTATCCTTTTTGAACTGAATGACAGTGGTGTGTTTATGGAAGTGTCCAGTAATGGTGTGCTGGAAAAATACCGCCATTAAGCGAAAAAGAGAGGCCGTTCTGTGGGGAAGCGATCTGTGGATAGTGGGAGAGTGGTGCGTTTTTGTGATAAAACAGACTGCCAGAAATGGAAAGATGACGGAATGGAGAAGAATCTGGTGATGTCAGTTGTGTAGATAGCTCATCTCATCTCTTTGAATCAGATAAATAAAGAAAAGAGATGAGTTGAATAATACTATGGTGCAAAATCAACTGTAATGGGTTGGATTGAGGAGGATGTCAAATCAGGAGGGGTTGATGAGTATGAATGTAGGGAGGATGCAGATGTATGAAGATGTTTTTTGAAGAAGGTGCTCAGAAGTTTTGAATGATTGCAGATTTGTTATGTAATGGTAAATGCAAAAGAATCAACAGAAGGTTGAAGTTGATAAAGAATATGATACCTTGGATGGTAATAAAAAATAGGATGTTAACAAGGTTTGGTAATAAGGTGGTGTTAAAAGAAAAGCGTAGAAGAGGTTATGGACACCGTGTAAGCTCATCGATTTTAATGGTAATTATTTGAGGAATCTGATAACATCAAATCATATTCATAATTTGTAATTGGGTTTTTCCCTTGATGTGGCTGGCAAATAGGCTTACATCTCACAGGCGGTTGTGGGAACTGGCTGCAAGTAGAAACTCTTCAGCAGATGTTACAGACTTCTTTCGATAAATGGTACTGGCAGGCTATTTTCGGATTCGACTATTTTCGATCAAACTTTTGACTGCTTAGGTCCCAGTTTTCAGCAACAAGAATATGACTATCAGACGTAAAATTACGAATAGATTTCGAATCTGTCGTTATCTTGTTAGGGAACCATACTCGGTTTTGAGTTATTGGCCATTAAAGTACAAGACCTACAAGCAGTGAAAAATCAAAATTGGACAAATTGGTGAGTGTGGTTTGATAGCTTACCTCATTGCTTTTTAAATGATGTATGTATTTGCAGCAAAACATCGATAGTTCCTCACTGACTTACAGGTTTTAAAAGTCAGGCAGCTCAGATGAAGAACTGAAAATTGAGCATTACTGGCAGACTATTTTCGACCGAACTTTTGACTGCTTACATCCCAGCTTTCAGCAACAAGAACATGACTATCAGATGTAAAATTGCACGTAGATTTCGAATCTGTGATTATCTTGCTAGGGAACCATATACAGTTTTGAGTTATTGAATGTGAAAGTACAAGACCTACCAAGCAGTGAAAAAACAAAATTGGACAAATTGGTGAGTGTGGTTTGATAGCTTACCTCATTGCTTATTAAATGATGTATGTATTTGCAGCGAAACATCGATAGTTCCTCACTGACTTACAGGTTTTCAAAGTCAGGCAGCTCAGATGAAGAACTGAAAATTGAGCGTTACTGGCAGACTATTTTCGACTGAACTTTTGACTGCTTTGGTCCCAGCTTTCAGCAACAAGAACATGACTATCAGATGTAAAATTGCACGATGATTTCGAATCTGTCATTATCTTGCTACGGAACCATATACAGTTTTGAGTTATTGACTGTGAAAGTACAAGACCTGCCAAGCAGTGAAAAAACACAATTGGACAAATTAGTGAATATGATTTGATGGCTTATCAGATTGCCTTTCAAATAATGTACTTGCAGTAAAAAATCGATAGCTCCTTACTGACTTACAGGTGGAGGCTTTCCATAACCTCTCTGACGCTGTTGTCGTACTTGCTGCTGAGTTTTCGCGACCTTGCTTGTACCCGGGGCTTGTAGGTGTGAGACATCCTGTTTTGATTGCTCATCGGCAAGGGCAACATCAGTGAACTTCTTTAGGTCAACTGTATCTTCTGTGAGTAGCTTCTGTTGAGCTTCTTTGCTGGCGATTCCCTTGCACAGTTGGACAGCTAACAGGAAGTCTGCGAGATCAGTTACCAAAACCTGATCTGGAGCACCTTCTTGCACAGGAAACGTCTTCATACAGTCTGCCATCAATGCCCTGAGCGTGAGTACATACTCATCAACCGCCTCACTGGAGTGTTGACATCGCGTGCCAAAATCGAAGTGGGCCCGAACTGCATTGACAGGCTTGTGGAAGATTGACTGAGCAGCATGGAGGTAGTTATTCAACGTCATCTCTTGTTCTTTGTTGTAGTCTGGGTGTGCAGAGAAGAGTGGGTGGGCATAGTCTCCCAACAACTGCAACATCACCAGATTCTTCTCCATGTCCGTCATCTTTCCATTGTCTGGCAGTCTGGTGTTGTACATCACGAAAAACGCACGCAATGACCTCTCCCACTGATGCCACGAGAGTCGGGGCTGCTCCCCACAGAGCGGCCAGTACTCTTTCGGCTGAATGGCAGGTAGTTTTTGCGCAGCAGCAGCCATTGAAAACACAGAACTTCACTTCCATGAAACACCTCCCTGGAGAGACCAGTACTGAGCTCATGTGCAGACTTCAAAAAGGAGCCCAAGATTGTGACCTGGCGAACAAGGACCTTCTTGGCGTCTTGGCCATGGGTAGTTTATGCTATCCCATGTGTCACGGCGGTTCCGGCACCCATGGAAGTGGTGTGTTTGTGGGTTCGAAACCTGTCAAGGCGATGGGAAGTAGTCGACACAAAGCCCAACCCAGGCCATCGAAAGTCAGCAATGGCAAGTAGATGAATGGGGACCGAACCTTAGCTGTCTTGCACACACCGAAACACCACACAGCAAAAAAGGGGAGGGTTGTTGTTAAGGAGGCTGCCGAACCTTGTGTCTCTTCCTGCTCTATAGCACTAACGTTTTTGGCTGACACCCCTCCCCCTGACTAAACTTGGTACTGTATCCGTCATTAAAACATTTACAATAATATCGACATGATACTGCAGAAGCTGTGTGAAAATAGAAGAAAGAAGCAAACACCAACCTTGAAAAAAAATGAAGAAACCAAATGTAGAAGGAATTGTGAACGTAAAGAAGAATTTGAAATAAGCCAGGCTAACTGTAGTTGTACCCCAGTCTTTGAAAAGGTACAAAAGACTGATAAAAATTGACATGACAAATCAAGTAGGTGTTGAAACGAAAAAATTTTGTATAGAGTTTGATTTATGCCAGTAACTCGTACACATGAGTACACAAAAAAGTACACATGTATGGGTACACAAAAAAGAAAGATCTGATGGGCTGACATCTACAAACGATCTGACACTTCACTAATTGGATTAATTTCAGCAAAATCGCGTTAACCTGTCGTTGCTGGGAACTTGACATAGTTTAATAAGGGCTAAAATCTTGCCAATACATTAGGCGCTCTATTTTCAGTTGGCTTAGAGTTGGACAGAAAAAGTGTTTACTGGTGTGGTGCTGTTGCAAGAAAGGCATGAAGATACTGGGCGGACTGTGTATTTGGTCGGACTTGAGACAGAAAGAAAAGAGACTGGATAATAAGTTGTGACCAGTACAACAGTTTTATAGCTATGCATGGTTATGTAGCCGAGTATGACAACAGAGCCATACTAGGCTATGTGATGAAAGATATGTATAAACCCGCTATAGCTGGCCAGGTATGTTTCAGCCTTTAATAATAATTATGGAGGTCAAATAATTCTGGGAACTTGTGGGTATCCTGTCTTTCTTATGGCATATTTTGCTTTTTATACTTGGTTTTATTGAAAAAGGTTTCTGTTTGTCTCCGATTTACCGTTTTAGTTTTAAATAATTATGAGAAACCACTTTTGTTAAAGCATTAGATTGGCAGGGCCTTTGCACAAAAAGTTATAAAGATTTTTCGAAAAAAATGGGAGTGACATTTTGCGCAATTTCGTAGTTTTCGGAGAATATCCCGCTAACCAGCTATGATCTGGAAACGGGAGTACCAGAAAATGAAAGGCCATCGGAACAGCTACAAAACCATATGCGAGTCGGGATCCTAGCTTAAGAAACGAATGACGGGTTATCGTTTGAATGGAGACTGTCAGACACGTGAAAATGAGCCCAAAAATTGCTGAATGCGTCTGAGTCGTGTGCATCTTGTCTTGCGCTTATGGCTTACTAACGCCAGTTGTTTTCTGTTCTACAGATCGATTCTAGGTCAAAATGCCTCCCGTCATGGAATAAGGGTCCCGACCACCCAGATGGCCAAAGCTCAACAAAATAGAAGAAAGAAGCAAACACCAAACTTGAAGAAAGAATGAAGAAACCAAATGTAGAAGGAATTGTGAACGTAAGGAAGAATTTCAAATAAGTCAGGCTACTGTAGTTGTACCCCAGTCTTTGGAAAGGTACAAAAGACTGATAAAAATTGGCATGACAAATCATGTAGGTGTTGAAACGAAAAAAATTTATAGAGTTTGATTTCTGCCAGTAACTCGTGAGTACACAAAAAAGAGAGATCTGATAGGTTGATATCTACAAACGATCTGACAGTTCACTAATTGGATTAATTTCAGCAAAATCGCGTTAACTTGTCGTTGCTGGCAACTTGACATAGTTTAATAGGGCTAAAATCTTGCCAATACATCGGGCGCTCTATTTTCAGTTGGCTTAGAGTTTAACGAAAAAATTGGGACTGTCGCGGTTTAGGGATCTTTTCAAAGTTTAGCTATAGTCTTCCATGTTGGTATACTAGTTTTACTTGAACTGTCTGTATACTAGTTTGCTTTCGGTGACTTTTGGCTACTATAGTTATATTTCAAAACGGTGCGAATTCTGTGTTTTTTGTGAGTAACTCTTTATGGCTGCGTTGGAGCGTTTTTTGCCTCATAACCAAAGGTGTAGAGGGGCTTGAGCTCTGTACTACGGTGTAACCTAATCTGCGCAGCGCTTCCTTGTAACGCTAATTTGCACAACGAAAAAAATCAGGTTTTTCTGTAGCTGGGCTGAATGCGATTTTTTTCTGTGAATCTGAATCTACAGAGCGTGATGATTCCGAAAATGTACTTATATTTGCCGTAGGCCCAACGGTTCCGAAGTTGTAAATAGACCTAATTCGTAGTACTACAAACTACATATTTTCGGCGATTATGACGTCATCAAGACTACAAATTACTGTTGTTTGTGTATACACATACACATTTACCATACACAAAAATACACATTGTTTTTTCAATGTGTATACACATACACATACACATACACATTGAAAATTCCGATACACATTACCATACACAAACAGTACTCAAAATGTGTATTTTTGTGTATCTGTATTTGATCAACAAAAGTCGATGAAATTTCGTATGGAAACGTAAAATTTCTATGTTTTTGCTGCAGTAATAAACAGTAGATATTCTCATAAAGCCCTCAAATGGCCTAAGTAACTCGATTTCAAAGCTATCCAAGGTTTCAAGCAGCAGACATTGAGAGATTTATTTTCTTAGCATTTCTGTCTCAAAATCTACCAAAAAATTAGCATTTTCAGTACAATACACATACACAAATATACACAAAAATACACATTGTTTTGTTGAATGTGTATACACAAATTACCATACACATTTGAAGGTAAATGTGTATACACATACACATACACATACACAAACGGAAAACCCGATACCAAACAACAGTACTACAAATTAACTAAGACTACATATTATTTTGGCTGACTACAAATTGACTACAAACTACTATTTCAAAATCTTTGAATTTGTAGTCAATTTGTAGTCATTTTTCTTGGAAATTTTCCGATTTTTAATATAATTTTATATAAATTGAGTCCCCAATCGGTCTTTGAGCCGTCTTGAGCTTATGATAAGCTTACCAAATACCAAGAACTAAGCAATTTTTTATGTAAAGTGTTAGAAAGATCGTTTTCCCAATTTTCCCACTTTTTTACCTGTATTTTCAAAGAAAAGTGACCACATGATTAACTATTAAAAATTTGTTGGTGTTTTTTCTTGTCTTAGTTTTTAAAAAAATATCTCATTCTGTTTTTAAAAATACCAAATGTTCAGCATTGAAATTCTGTTTAAAAATATTGAATTCGGTCTGTTTGTTTTCAGAAATATCTATTAGAAAACACGATTTTTTCACAGAAAAACAATTAAGAGGCTTCCGGTTATTATTTTTGCAAAGCATTTCTATGACTACTGATTGTTCAAATTGGCAAAAATTTGCAGTAATATCGAATTTCAGACGATTGGTGACCTGACTACAAATTGACTACAAACTAAGACTACATATTTTTTGAACCTGAATTTGACAACTACAAACTAAGACTACAAATTATTTTCGCGAAAATTTTTAACTACAAACTAAGACTACAAATTGAAATTCTCTGAGGAAATAGGTCTAGTTGTAGACCCCCTAAATTTGACCAAAAATGCGAAAATTGGCCAATTTTGGCGATTTTCACTTTTCTGGGGGGATTGAAATAACTCGGGACCAACTCAACCGATTTGGCTGAAATTCATATATATGGTGTAAAATTTAGTTTTACATCGATTGAGACACATAAGAACTGTGAAAATTGACCCTAATACCGTAATCCCGGTTTTTCCAAGATTAGGTCATTTGATTTTTTCTCTGGTTGTATGTAGTAGTTTAAGCCTCCACTGTGGTTAAAAATGTACTTTAGAATGTTTTGAGTCGATCTCAGGCCTTTCTGAAGCCATTCGGATACTGTAGTATGTGGTCCTGGCACGAAAATAACTTTTTGTCAATTTACATTGTTCCTGCGGCAAAGAAATGAGCTATAGAGTAGGCACTAAGGGTTTTCATGGTCAGGGAATCCATTGCTGGCATAACTATAATCACTGGAATACTGTATTTTGAGGTCCCAACACGAAAATTGTTATTTTGCGTTTAGGCATGCCTAGTGAAAGGAAATGCTCTATAGAGTAGGCAATAAAGGTTTTCAGGGGTGGAGAATCTATTTCTGACATAACCGTCATCGCTGGGTTACTGTATTTGGGGTCCCGACGAGAAAATTGTTATTTTTTTTGCAATTTAGGTGTTCCTGTTGCAGGGGAAAGCTGAATAAAGTAGGTAATCAAACTTGTAAGTTTTCACATTCGTTCCAGGTCCACAATGTACAGTAATCCAGTGACATTAGCTATGCCCTCAACGAATTCGCTGATGCCGAAAACCTTTAGTGCTTGTGAATTCATCGTTTCCTTGCAACAGAAACACCCAAATAGCAAAAAAATAACAATTTTCTGGTCAGGACCTCAAAATACAGTAACCCGGCGATGATGGTTATGTCAGAAATAGATTCTCCACCCCTGAAAACCTATATTGCCTACTCTATAGAGCGTTTCCTTGCACCAGGCATGCATAAACGCAAAATAACAATTTTCGTGTTGGGACCTCAAAATACAGTATTCCAGTGATTATAGTTATGTCAGCAATGGATTGACTATGAAACCCCTTAGTGCCTACTCTATCGAGAGTTTCTTTGAGGCAGGAACAATGTAAATTGACAAAAAGTTATTTTCGTGCCAGGACCACATACTACAGTACCTGAACGGCATCAGAAAGGCCTGAGATCGACTCAAAACACTTTAAAGTACATTTTCAACCACAGTCGAGGGCTTAAACTACTACACACAACCAGAGAAAAAATCAAATGACCTAATCTTGGGAAAACCGGGATTACGGTATCAGGGTCAACTTTTCAGGGTTTTTATGTGTCTCAGTCGATGTAAAACTAAATTTTACACCACATATGTGAATTTCAGCCAAATCGGTTGAGTTGGTCCCGAGTTATTTCAATCCCCCCCAGAAATCTGAAAATCGCCAAAAACGGCCATTTTTGGCATTTTCGGTCAACTTTGACGGTGTATATCTCTGGAAACGTTTGACCTAGAATCAATATGAATACATTTTTGAAATCCCCATGGTGTCTAGATTCTGATTCACTAAAAATCGCATTCAGCCCAACTACACAAACAGCCGATTTTTTTCCTTGCGCAAATTAGCGTTACAAGGGAACGTTGCGCAGATTAGGTTACACGACAGTACAGAGCTCGGGCCCCTCTACAAGTTTGGTTATGAGGAAAAACGCGCTCCAACGCTTCCATAACGAGTTATTCGCAAAAACACAGAGTGCACGGTATTTTGAAATGTACTTTAATAATTTTACTAATGTTACTACTATTTTACTACGATTTTACTAGTAATTAGGAGCAATTTTGCATCATTGATGCCAAGATCTTATGAATAATTAATGTAAGTTGCTAAATAGTTGCTTAATTTGATCATGATACGAGGTTCTCAAGAACTTTAGAGGCAAAAATGTTTGAAATTCGACTGGCAAAAGTGCTCCCACGCATCTTTTATTGCAAAATTGATCAAGAACTTAGATGAAATTCACCAAATCCTAGTAAAATAGTAGTAAAATTTCCATTTTGCTATTGACGGTCTTCGTTAATTAAATTTAATTTTTACTTAACTATTGGCTGTTAATTTTACTTTTTACTATTATTTTACTACTAGTAAAATACCAGTAGTATTACAAATTTTTGTTTTACTATAGGGGGCGTGCAAAAATGACGTCATCGATTTTTGCCCATCTTTCGACCCCCCCTTGTCATCAATTGTCATCATTTTCCAAACCCCCCCTATAAACGCAAAAATGACGTCACTTTTTTCTACCCCCCCCCCCGAATTTGCAAAAATTCCTGCATTCAAATGAGAAAATTTTGGGACAATAGCTCTTAGATTCTTCTACATAGTTATTCTTCTAAATTCTTGTGGATTTTACCGTATTTAGAAACAGCTTGTTTTTAGATGTTTCGTTATTTTTAAGAACATCAAAGAAAAAAATTCGAAAATCTACTAATTTATTACAATTCAGTGGAAAAACCCAGCTACACAGTTAATAAATATGAACTACATGTATTGAAAATAGTAAGGTATCCAAGTAAGGTAAGTGTAGTGTAGGTACATACAGTAGGTACACCTTTTTTGGTGGAATTAGAAAGAAAAAACCTGTCAAAAATAAGAGAAAACAAAATATTCTTTACTAAAGGTGTCCAAATAGAGCCCTGCGCATGGTGCCTCTTTTCACGGCCTGGCCTGGAATATCAAATTTCAAGTCCGCCCGGATGACATTTTGCGCTGGACGGCCTGGCCCGGTTTCGGGAGAGCTAAACTCGAGGAAAAATCTTGCAAAATCACTTGTGCGAGAACTACGTACTACTGTTGCAAAGTCCGGGCTTTTGAAAACAGGTTCAGGTTCAGGTCAAGTCCAAGCGCAAAATTTCAGGTTCAAGTCCAGGTTCAAGTCCGTTTTAAAAAAGACCTGGACAATAGGTTCAGGTTCAAGTCCTTTTCAAGCGTGAAATTTTACGTAAAAATTTTCATTTCTGAAGTGTGCTTGCTGAAACAACAAGCCGTTTTCGAGTTATTCTATTTTTAAAAAGATTTAAAAATTTCATTTCGCCATAAAACAATTTTAAAATCATAATTTTTTTTAAATTGACATTTACAAAGCAAGAGCAAACCCTAAACTTATTAATAAAAGCAAAAAACCGCAACCGAATCGGTTAGAAATCACGCCACAATTTTTACAATGTAAAAACCGAAAACAGGCACGCGCTTCATAAGGCGTTTGGAGCCAAATCCTAAGTCTGAGCTGGAACAGAAGCCTATAAGCTTAAAACCAAGCTTGTAAAGTCAGGGCGGTTGGCGGGCGGGTGGGAACACAACTCCTCCCTGTCTAGTGGGGGTTTGTTTCCTACTGCGCCGCGAAGTGATACTGTAACAACAATGCATCAATTTCAGCAAAGTTGTATGTCACGCATGTCACAAACAACGGACGGCGCAAATTTAAATGGCATAAAATAACAAGGAAACATGCAAATGCACAGACTGCAATATAAATTCAGCAGGTAATACAGGAAAAATCAGTTATTGAAGTAGGGAATTCTGACATTTGAAAGATACTGTTTTGAACCTGAAAATCAAGTCCACATTTAAGATTCAGGTTCAAGTCCGGCTCAAATAATATAGGTTCAGGTCCAGGTTCAAGTCCTCCAATTTCAGGTTAAAGACTTATTAATAAGTCAAGGTTCAGGTCGGACTTGCCAACAGTACTACGTACATACAGTACAGTACATACAAAACAAACATTTCTAATGACTCAACAAACCTAAACAAAAAAAACAGATTTAAAGAAAAACTTGTTTTGGCTAAAGTAGATAAAAATTACCCAATCCATTCCCGGCAGGCTCCAACTAGTGTTGTTACAATACCAAAATTTCCGTTTGACTATGACTATGACTACCGTCTGTTTGAGTACAATACCAGAGTAGTCAAATTTGACTATATTGTAGTCAAACCGTTTGACTTCCATGACCATCGGTTTGACTACTTTGACTACTTTTTGAAACTGAGCCAAATCGACATTTTCAGGGATTTATCATGTTTCAGTCACCAGGCGTCAGCCTGAAATGGGTGTTGTTCCATCAATAAATCATTTACTTCGAAACAAACACTGGTTGGGCGCTAAAACATGCGGCAGAATTGTTCTTTTCCCTCCAAAATTTTCATTTTAAACCAAAAACAGCATACTCTGCAAAAAACGTTGTAAAATTGAGTAAAATGCTCTTTGTGTTTTAAGCCAATTCTTGTTGTTTCTTTAATCAAAAAGTGTACATATTCTACTGTATGTCATGATTTTAATCTTGGACCTGTGGAACTTGAATCAAGTAGAAATTCACTGACTGACGCTTCATTGTTGTCAGAATTTTAGAGAAAAAGGTTGTTTAGATGTGCCTATAGTGCTTAAAAAGCATCAAATTTGTCAAATAAATTTTTTTCAAACAGCGAAAAGTGGTAAAATACGACTGAAAAGCCTGCCTCTTATAACAAAACGTAGTCATAGTCAAACGATTTGACTACCTAGTCTTCGTTTGACTATGTATTTATGGTAAGGAAGGTAGTCAAACTTTGACTTTGACTACCTGTCCGTTTGACTGCAATATCACAAAAGTATTAACTATGACTTTGACTTTGACTAGTAGTCATAACAACACTAGCTCCAACTGGAATAACCCAGCCAAAATGCTCTGCCGGGCGGCCTGTGCAGGGCTCTAATGATGACCAGAATGCGTTTTAAATGCGTTTTTGAAAGTTGATTTTTCAAAATTTTCTCGCCCTTGTTGGTCAGGATCCCAACCAGGCCTCCTGATACTACTAAAACTGTTAATTTTAAGCTATGAATTAGTGATGTAAAAATTAATTTAATTGTAATTGAAATTCGCATAATTGGCCTGTTTTGAATTTCAATTCAATTAATTTAATTTAAGTGAAATTCAAAAGTTGGGCCATAATTTAAGTGTAATTTAATTGAAATTCGCCTGGAATTTCAATTATATTTTCAATTATTTTCTGTGGTGAATGTAAGGAAATGCGTAAATACTAGATGCGCTAATGACTTCAAACAAAAACCTATTTAGGTGTTGTCTCCTATTTTATACTGACCTCACATTGTTTTGTAATATTTTATGCTATGCATTTTATTTTGTAGTTCTTAAAAATTAAAGCAATGATTTTTCGACATAAGGTGGGTTTACACCCCCTTTTCGGCGATGGTGCCTAGGAAGTGATGTTGCTCAAAAACCCTGAAAACGTTTAGATTACGTACATTTATACAGGGTGTGCCAAAAAAACAACCCAGCAGATTTTTCGCTGTAGCAACCGCAAATTTCGACCGATTTGAATGAATCCTTTTTTAAATGAAAGATAAATAAATTCTTAAAAGATTGCTGAAATTTTCATTAATGCGTTCTGCTTAGTTCCTGAGATATTGGCTCTCAAAATCAAAACAGTGATTTTGACAGTGAAAAAGAGGGATTTTTTTAGTATTCTGCATACAGTTGGTAGGTACCACCGAATTTCAGGTAAGTCCAGGTCCAGGTATCTCTAAAATCCAATTTCAGGTTCAGGTTCAGGTACATTTTTCAAAAGTACCCAGGTGTCAGGTTCAGGTTCAGGTACTTTCAAATAAAGACACAAATTTTCGGCTATGAGCAGACTTCTAAGTTTGTATATCCATGGCTTATACAGTCTGGGAAATAACAACATATATGGTACCAGTACACATATATGGAAACGGTACCGCGTTTTTCCGTATAAACGTCCCCCCCCAAATAAAGGCCCCCCCCCCTGGGCGTTTAATTGGAAAGCCTGAAATCAATAGCGCTCCTGTTCCTTTTCATAAGAAAACGATCCATGTTCAAAGTAATCGAAATTTACAAACCAACAATTCGACAAAAACGAGAAAAACGCCAGACAATTTTTTGTGGTAAGATGGACCGATCGCCAGGCACGCACCCCACGTACTCCACGAACGTTCATTTCAAACTATAAGTTCGGCATTAAGTTAAGGCTCAGGCTTACATAAGTTTTTTACTATACGGCGGGAATCATCGGAAGCCCTGTTCATTTGAATTGTTTGTTTACGGATTTCGACGCGAATTTATTGAGTAGATAGATACTGTAGTGTCATTTACCGTCCAACTGGTATGCGTCATAGTTTGCATCAATTAGTATATCACTTTGATAGTGGCTGATTTGTTGGACTTGAGCTGTAGTCACTGCGTTTTAAAGCCTCGATTAGAGCATGAACTAATGCTTAATTAAATCCTCATTCTAAACCTGAGCCCAATACTTTCACGCACAAGCGTAAACATATATCATTGCGATGGGTACTGTCCGAGTACAAAATTTTTCAGTTTTTTTCACCAAGGGCCGTAAGCAGGCACCGCGTTACGGTAGTTACTTGATTTTCAGGAAAAATTACAGGGCTTCCGATAGAATCCCGCCGTATAGCTGACGTTTAAGCTTACTGTACGTTCAACAAACAAAGCTAGAAGCTTAGGCTTAGGCAAAGAGGAAGACAAGTCATAAAGAAGTCAATTTCTGGATGGAGCTTTAACAACCAAATTAAAGCTTGAGGCTTAGGCATATAGGAAGACAAGCTTTCATAAAGTCAATTTCCGGATGGGGCTTTTCCTATAATGACCTTCATTTTTAAGTTACAGTACACGTAGGTGCAAATAATGTGCATTATACGCTTCCCGCGCACCATTTTTAAAGAACAAACTGTAGAGCGTCACGCAATATCCTAACCAATTGACAGTACGTGGGCGTTTAGTGCCGGGAAGTTTAAGGTAAGAAAACCTGAAAAGTAGGATATGGACCTAGTAGGTGTCAGGTAAGTACTTTTATTTTCAAGTAGGTTCAGGTTCAGGTTCAGGTTCACAATTTTCAGGTTAATACTCCAGGTTTCAGGTTCAGAAGTTCTTGTAGTACCTACCAACTGATTTCTGTACTTCATAATAAAAAACGGATTCCTGCTACTGCTAAGGGCTCTTGGAGGCCTTACAGGTGACACAGAAACTCAGTTTACTTCAACACTAAAATATCATTAGCCCCAGCAGTAGGAATCTGCTTTATTATGAATGTAGCCGGAATCGGTTCTTGTTCTTTGCCAAAATCTGTTTCGACTTAGAAGGCAAATATTCCACAAGAACTAAACTGTGAAGCTGAATAAAAATTGCACCAATCTTTGAATAATTTATCAGTCTTTTCATTCAAAAAAGGGTTCATTCAAATCGGTTCAGATTCATGGTTGCAAAAGTAAGAAATCTGCTGGATTGTTCTTTATCACTGTTGTTCACTGCCAAAATCGCTGTTTTGAATTTGAGGACAAATATCTCAGGAACTAAGAAGCGCTATCTTAATAAACGGTACATCAATCTTTCAAGAATTTATTTATCTTTCATTTGGAAAAAAGATCTACTCAAATCGGTTGAGATTTGCGGTTCAGCAGCAGCTACAGCAAATACTTTAACGTTCACAATTCAAAATTCTGCTGTCCGTTCATGTTTCGTAATTATTTCTAGTAGGTGGTTTTATGACTCCAACCGTTTACTGTGCGCTGCATGGTGTTGGTTATTAATCAGGAGTAAAAGTACAGTACAGTACAGTACTCTTCTGGGTTGTTTTTTTTTGGCACACCCTGTATAATAATGAACTAACTCTGTAAATTTCCCACATAATGCCACGCTTTGCGTTTTCAAAAGGCAACCTTTAAAATTTTCTCCTCTGGTTGGGCAGCAAGCTAACCAGGTGTCTCGGAGCTCTTATACGGAAATATTACTAAGTCCTGGATCACTATCACTGTCTTTTAACGGCAAAAATAGAACAATTTTTCAAAAAATTGAAAAAATAATTGAAAAAAATTACATAATTGAAATTTTCTCTGAGGTTCCATAATTTAATTGGAAAAATATAATTGTAATTGAAAATAATTGAAGACTATTTCAATTAATTTAATTTAATTTAATTGAAATTAAAAACGGAGCCCATAATTTAATTGTAATTGAATTGTGTGGAAAATTGAAATTCCCATAATTTTACATCACTACTATGAATGCTTTCAAATGCGTTTTTGAAGGCTAATTTCTCAAAATTCCCCTATAAGACAAAAGCGACATCATCATTGGCCGAATGCCCTCCCCTTGTCATCGATTGACATCATTTGGCAAATTTTCCTCAATCGTGGGAAACATATATGTTTTATGCATATGTTTTAAAACATAAATATGTTTTGTTTTTTGGAAAACATATATGTTTATGTTTCTGAATATGTTTGCATGTCAAATATGTTTTGTATTTATATGTTTTGAGGCCAATATGTTTCTGGAAACATATACATATTTTTGCTATAGGAATTCATGATTTCCCAAGACTTTTGGTTGCTGTTTGACAGTAAACTTTTCCAAAATCTGACTTTCACTTAAACTTATTGAATTCCAGTATGCTATCTAAACTGTTACAAACCATTTTAAACAGGAAATTCAGAATCTCAAGCTTGAATTATCGAAAATTAAGACAAAATTTAAGTGAATAAACGACTTTTACACAAATATGTTTTATGTTTAAAAAATATGTGCATATTCAATTTTCAGAAACATATAACTATATGTGTTATTTATATGTTTGATTGGCGAAAAACATATATGTATAGTTATATTAATATGCTTTAAAAATTTCGATATTTTCCCACTGTACCCCCTCCCCCTAACCGATGACGTCATTTTTGAAGGCCCCATACTATATAGTAAAATAACAGTACAAATGAATTCGACGCCCAGCCGTGGAACTGCCGCGAAGCCTACCTAGTATTATAGGTGACTCGGTTGCTTCTGTTTAACTTTAGATGATTAATCGATCTGTTTTACTTTAGCTGCTTCTTTATCGACGCCCGGCTGTGTGGAAACTGCCAAATAAATTACAGTCCGATCTGACTGCTAGTGTATTTTAGATGACTTTTGATACTAGTGTAGTTTAGATGACTTTTGATACTATTATATTTTAGTGACTTTTGATACTTATTGTATTTTAGGTGACTTATCGTTGAAGCTCCACTGTGGGTCAAACGTTACCGCCTGTGGGGCAGCTTGACATACCCTCACTGGGCCATTGCCGAGCAGTTTGCAAAATTCCCCTAGGTCGACCTTGGCTAGTCCCCAAATGGTAACGAAACGCCTCCCCAGTCACATATCATGTTCCTGTTTTGCCAGGAGATGTTGACCTCGATCTGCATGCCACCTGCCCGGATTGCCGCTGGAACATCTGCCACGATGTTGCCTAGCCAGAGCTTAACATGCATATCGCGAGTGGATCAGCTTAGGGACCACAAATTGGCGAAGTCAGGCGATCTAGGTGGTATTGAAACATGTTATAAGTATTGGACAAAAGAAGCCAGGCGGTGCATGCGCTGCGTGAATCCATCCGGTAGAACCAGGAGATAATGTCAGCCAAAGTGGGGGTGGTCATGAAAGTCTGGGGTCAATTTTCAATGTCCAACCTCTGTCTCTTTCAAAACGCTTATAACTCAGCTATTTATAAGGCTGAGTGTTTCATCTGCACACGATTCAAGAGCCCATTGCATGCGCGTTTAGCTAGTGTGCACTAATTTACCACATCCTACCTACCAGCTTACCCAGATATTGTCCAAAACATACCAAAAACACTGAAACTGGGCACATACTTTTTAACGAAAATCAGTTGCCAATTAAGCCCGAACGAAAAACGGCAAGTTAGGACTTCTTCCAAAGATGGCAAACACTTAACCAAAGAAAATTATGCTATTGCGGTTTCTGGCACACTATAGGCGGTGGTGGGTGTTTTGCCCATTGAACATAGTCGAAAAAACATTTTTTTTTATCAGAAATTGAAAAACGACATATCTGCCTTATGCAGTTTTACTCGCTGGTTACGAATATGAACTCGGTTTGGCTGGATTCCTTCTGGTTCGGGAAAAATTTTGCATTTCAGGTCGTTGAGCAGCTGTACTTCTAGCGTGGCACTGCTCATTAGCAAGAGACCATATTGGAAAGCACTTTTTCTTATGTAACTTTTTGCTCCTGATTCCGAAAATAATCGTATTTGTCCTCTAGGCTGCGTATTTCTGAAGATACTTGGACGTTTTTAGGATTGGCAGAAAGAAAACAGTTGCACTTAGTGGTGGATTGAGTGGAAAGTGGCATGAGCAAGAACCATGCTGCAAAGCATTTTTTCTTATGTAAGTTTTTGCTGTTGATTCAGAAAATATTCATGTTTTTGCTCTACATTGCATAGTTCTGA